>QXVZ01010159.1:8808-19892 GCA_008931825.1 Phallusia fumigata | reverse complement strand
ACGTTTTTTTGACCAAATATGTACGCGCGTCATAGCTGGGCCGTGTTGAGGTGGGGTTTGCCACAAACCATTCCATAGTTCATTATTCAAAACTACAAGGTTGGAGAAAAGTTCAAGTTCAGTACCTTTTATTTTTAGTTGTATTACTTTCAGAAACAAAAGAAAAGTGATAGACTGGGGATTTAACCAATGTGGTAGCTGCAACTTCACTTAAAATTTCACTGATGCGGGGACCAAGCGCCAGGGCGCATATGCGGAGCCAGCGACGCCGTTAAACCGTCCAAAACATCCGGGCATGGCGCCGAACGGGGACGCCACCAAACCAGGTTCGGTTAGAAAGCTGCCGGGCCCTGACTACAAAAACACACGCGAAAAAACAATCTCGAAAAAGACACAAATTTTTCAACCGCAAAACACTCATGCCCCGGAACCTTATCTGTCCCCGCCGGGCCCCAGTTGACAACTTGACGCCCAGACGACGGCGTCTGGTGGTGGCTTTGAAACCTAACACCGAGCTATCGCATGGGAAAGTTGTTTGCTGCCGCAAGGAATGTAGAATTATGTGAGAGACGAGACAGAATGCACAACTCGAGACGGAAAATCTTTTACCAAGAAATTTTGGGAGTTCGCGAAATTTTTTTTGTGTGTGTATTTTTTTGTGCGATTGGATAACAACGCCGCAATTACAACTTCAGCAGTTGTAAATATTAGAATTTTTTGTCTAACAATGGACACCTGAAGTCAGTTTTGACAAAACCCGACCTTTTTGAACACTTGATCCCTTATTTGTGGGAATTTATGAAAAAAATGTTTGGTCTGCAGCACATAGCGAGACTAGGCCAAAATACTGGGAATTACAAAGTTTTGAAGTCAGTTGTGACCAAAACCTTGCACAAATGCACACAGGACCAAACTCAGCTTAGGGGGCCAAACCGCTTTTCTCAAACCTTCATCAATTTGCAGGTGAACGGTGTCTGTGACTTCAGACAACATTAAAACTTGTTTTGCAGTCTTATGGCGACACCAGAAAAGTAATGAGACTCGAAATTGGGCAGAAATTACCATTTCGTGCGTGTGTGGTCTTTGCTTGCGAAAGTCTGTTTTGCGATTAGTGGTTTTACGGGAATTAAACGGATGGAGGCCTCCCCTGTTTGTTCTCTCGTTTTGACAGTAGCACGCCTCTATTACGAAGCATCGGTTGAGAATTTTACGAAAAAAGGTTTAAAGTAATATCCTACCCATTAACATATGAATTGATATCACTTCAAAGATACGTTATTGAGCCGTCTTAAAATAGGAGGTAATAGAATGGAGAAATGCCTGGGCTTCTGTTGACAAAAAACGCTCATTTCTAAAGGAGTAGCAACTATTTTGTACCCATAACGTTCCCTCCACCAATCCCTATTTTAAAACACCCAACACGGATCACTGAGGATGGCATGAGTTATGGCCGAAACGTTAGGTGAATAAAGCATGCGACTATAAAGAACTAGTTGGGCCAGTATACTATCAATAGGAATCTATAATTGTTTAGCCATGACGGCTCTGAAAACAACCATGTCCCCCTGCCGTGCCTCTTAAGACCTTTTTGGCACTGTGCTCAATAAAAAACGTATTTTATCTTTATCTTTATGTTGCAGTCATCATAAAAGGGTCCCATAGAAATCCGTTCAAGGCTTTTCTCATTGACATCAAATCGGCTCCAATCACAACGAGACATAAACGACGGCGAGGTTCGACAGGCGCTGCTGCTGGCGAAACCGACGATGAAGCAGGTAGTTTTTCCTTGGGAAATTGACCCCAACCGAGCTCTAGCCTATTTTTAAGTCAATAGCGGATTGATTTGAGTTGTTCATGCTTTTAGGACTCGGGGAGAATTCACTCTCAGTGCTTGTTTTTCAGCATCTTAAAAAGCATAATCGCCAAAGAGGTTTAATATAGTGAATACATTGTAATGCAAACATTTCAGCATCGCTGTCATCTGATATGACATTACATATACAATGTATTTACTAAATACGAGCTCTCTGGCAGATATGTTTTTTGATAAAGCTACTTTTAAGTCCATGTCTTGGATTCCTATGCTCATTTAGTGCTTAGACTCTAGGAGTTGTATGTGCAAATACAATCTTATTTTTCGAACCAGCCTAGAAGCATCCATGCTAACCGATAACCAACATTCACGCCTTGCTGCACTTCAATGCTTTGCAAGTCTGCTCTGATGCGGCCTGCGTCTTTACAGGCCTGGCTTNTTATAAAGCATAATCGCCAAAGAGGTTTAATATATTGAATACATTGTAATGCAAACATTTCAACCATTATTGTCATCTGTTATGACATTGCATGTACAATGTATTTACTAAATACGAGCTCTCTGGTAGATATGTTTTTGATAAAGCTACTTTCAAGTCCATGTCTTGGATTCCTATGCTCATTTAGTGCTTAGACTATAGGAGTTGTATGTGCAAATACAATCTTATTTTTCGAACCAGCCTAGAAGCATCCATGCTAACCAATAATCAACATTCACGCCTTGCTGCACTTCAATGCTTTGCAGGTCTGCTCCGATGCGGCCTGCGTCTTTACAGGCCTGGCTTACAGTGACATGGCTAAACAACCTATTTCTTGCAATCAGATAAATGATACAGGAATCTGGTTATTCAGACAAAGCCCACATTTAACTTATTTCTTACAAACGATCAATGGATTCATTCTGCAGACTTGAATCCCTTGCAAAATCTGCCGCACTGGTTTACTGCGCAAAATCAATTCGGTCATTGGTTTCGCTTTTAAGCTGCGTCTGACGCCAAGAAAATCAACGCTTACTTTTAACTTTCGTTCCCATTATTAGCGAGAGCATGCTCCAGCGGTGGAGTCCTGAACGGTTCAAACTCGGTCCGTGTGTCACCCGACTGCCCGACTGCTGCCATCGAAGGCGACACGTCGAACAAAACCAGGACTATGGTGATGTGGACTGCTCCCGACTGCGGCTGTGTGCACATCAGGTTTCAAGTCGATTTCTTTGCTCTTTTTGCACTGTTAAAATCTCCTTAAAGTTGTCTCAAAGGCACTCTATCCAGGTAGTATGTAGTAACAGTAATTTGCCTAACGACGAAGATTTATCAACTTAAAGTTCTGAAAAAGCAAAATCTTTGGATCGCAAACAAAGAAAGGACCAGTTTTTAGTGTAAAACTTACTACAAACGAATGGTTGCACTTGATTGTTTCGCCCAACATAAATACAACCACTTGTTGGAAATGAAAATCAGACGGGCAACCGACATGCTCATGTTTTATGACACCTTAACCAGAACGATAAAAGCGTAATGTTTGTCGAACCTTTCGTAAAATCTTAATTATCAATGACAGGGTGTAACCAAATGCGATTATTTGTTTTCTGCTTTCATTCTGTACGATAAAACCGGGATTCAACCGGATTAGCTAACGCTTATAAGGTCATTAAAGCTCAATAAGGACGAATCTGGCAATAGCGATCGAAATTTAGTTATTACAGACCCAGTTGGTATATTATCTGAGCATTAGTCTGGATGTCGGACGACTAATTTACTTGCTCCTGATGTACTATTGATACGTACTTCTCCATATCATTTTATGAACATATAATTTGAAACATTTTTTCTGACTGTACCTGATTAGAGCTGCGGTTGTCGATTACACGGATCGGGTGGTCTACATGGATGACGCCACGGCGCCGTCTAGCGGTCGAAGAAGATCGGCACAAGCGGGGAAAATCAGTAAGCCTCTGCTTCGGACAGTTTGCATGCGAAAAAATGCACGAAGGTAAACAAAAGACGTGATAGTAAAATTTGAAGTAACGTTTGAAATTAATGTCAAAGTATAAATAAACAGAAATATAACTTTGCTTTTTTTTAGCAGACGCGACCCCACAAGACGACCAGGTAAACAACTTAACACCTTCTAGTCTTTAACCAAAAATCGGAAAAATTATTATTAATTTGTTTAACATTTATGCTAACAAAGTTACTCGCACAGAACGCTCCCTAAATGCCTTTCTCATTCTGGACAACACAGACACTTTTTCAAATGTTGTGTCAAAGTCACCTTTTTACTCTTGTCGAAAGGCAAGATCTATCATTAAACCTAATGAAGAATAATAGGTCAATGTTTTGCTTAATAACGTTTGAAATGGAATTAGTTTTTGCTTTTATCCAGCTAGAATTTCCGCAAACATGTCCTCACGACAGAGTACACGAACACTGTTCAGTAAGCCCGCCTTAAGCTTGTATAAAAACAAAACGATACACTGTACTATTAGCAACCTACACTCACCAGATAGAAATGCATTCCAGGTAAACCAACCAGACGGGTTCCCAAGGCTGTCGGGGAATGTTGCAAGGCAGCCATAGTGTACGGTTCCATGCAAAAGTCCAGCAGTCACACGGAAAACGGCTGCGACCAACAGGCCATGTTGTTTTTGATGGGCAGATACCGTTATAACAGGTAAGCGTTGAAATATAATCTACAACCGTGAATCATGGGCCACCAGGAGTCTACAAAAAGATTTTGGGTGGTCCATGAGGTTTGTATGCAGAAAATATAGCGAAATGCCTGCCCTTATGCTCTAACTTGAAAAAGACGACTAATCGAGCGCAACTCTAGTAACCAGGTTACAGGGTATCACAAGATCTGCTTCGTAACTGTATTAACTGGCTTTAAAACAGCGTTCCACGGCTTTTAGGCAAATTGTCAAAAGAGTCAATGCACTGAAAAGATTGGAAACCACTTATCTAGCCAGTAATGCTTTACAAATACACGTCCTGTGGGACATATAGAACTTTAGGCTCCTCAACCCATTCTTTTGCAGCGTTGTTCACTATGTTGCTATTTTAACTTTTACGTTTATATACACCACTTGATTTTTACTCAATTTTCACAATTTTTAGTTTTGTCTGACTAAAGTCCAAGCCCTAGCGAACATTAGATAAAGTCCTTTACAGAAACCTAAAGCACAAGAACACAAGTGCAGCATTGAACTAGCCTTTCACAAGCAGCCTCAGCGCCCACAACCGTCTCAGTGTACAAGCGCGTAATAGGCTTACGGCAAAAAGGGCGCAATGCCAAACTTCTACGGGCGATTAAGCTCGAGGTATAGGGCGTGTTTTGCAAAAAATGTGCCATCAGCGTTGCACTTGTTGTGCTTGATAGTAAGATCAAGCCTGCGTTTAGTACATAACTTTCGCATGTGTTGTTTGTTTCAGATTCAAAGGCATACAGAGGACGTGTAAAAGCTCGTATCGCAAATGTTGCGAGAGCATCATCCAGATCAACAAGCAGCCAGACGGTGAGCTTTTCAATGCACTTTGTTTTGTGTAAAAAACAAAGGTCCTTTATAAACAGTATTAAAATTGTTTGTGGATAGGCAAATATCCTGTTTCCATGGCCGTTAGTCTAATCGGACTTATTATAAGTTGTGGTCCGATCAGACCAACACGGATACGTAACTTATTTCCATTGCCATTCCGGTTCAATNAGAGCATCATCCAGATCAACAAGCAGCCAGACGGTGAGCTTTTCAATGCACTTTGTTTTGTGTAAAAAACAAAGGTCCTTTATAAACAGTATTAAAATTGTTTGTGGATAGGCAAATATCCTGTTTCCATGGCCGTTAGTCTAATCGGACTTATTATAAGTTGTGGTCCGATCAGACCAACACGGATACGTAACTTATTTCCATTGCCATTCCGGTTCAATGTTACTGAACGCGTTGTTGGGGCAAGGGGGGGCGTCAAAAGCGTGTCGTGCATTAACTTGATGTTTCTTACTGTGTTTTGTAAATAGTTGCTGATAACTACAATATCGAAACAGTATAAGGAGGTCCGCTAAAACGGTGAAAAATTCGCCGAGTCATGCTTTTTCGGGTCCGATCGGACGGCAAAAGCGGAAAAGTCCGATCAGACCAACGGCCATGGAAACAGGATAAAAGCAAGATGTTTTGAACTGTCCGGGTCTTTACTAATTTGCTGTTTTGCACATTTTATTTAAGCTAAAACAAGAGTACGTATGTGATCAAATTAGTTAATAACAGGGCGCCTGATTATAATTACCCATTCAGGGTTTCAGGATTATAATTACTCATTGTTCACTTGGATCTTGGTTTTTTAGTGGGAAGGCATCCGAGTAAACCTCTAAAAGTCCCAAAGTACGTCCTGGATGTTCTCCTCAACATGGCAGGACGATCGTCGCGTAGCAACACGAACTCCAGAGGTAGATCAGCGGGAGGATCCAGGAGCAAAGGTGGTGGTTCCAAGGGGAGGAGGAAAGGAAACAAGGGGCGCGGCAAGAAGAACAGAAGAACGGATGGGCGTGCGAGCAATGGTACAAACAGTACATGAGATGGTCCTTGGGACTGTAAAGACTTATTCGGATGTTTACTTCTGCTTCTTATAGCTTTCAAACATCGTCTCACTTTTAAAGTTCACGACGAAAGATAATTTGCTTTTTACGTATTTCTGCCGTTTTTTTGTGTTGTTATACGGATCCGTCTGCTTTCGCTGAGAGTTTCATGCGTTTTAAGCTAAAAGTGGAAAGCCGAATAGTGAAATGCTATACTGGGACGTTTTAAACCAGTAATTCTCAACCTTTTAGTCAAACTCTCCCACCGTTATGTTTGTCCAAAGTAACTTAACCTTCATGGCTACGAAGTGTCCCAACATATTAATGCACAATTTTTGCAACATATTTACTTACGTATCTCATTTTGTATTTCTGGATAAAAAATTGCACCCTGAGGTTTAATTCTTCTTCACCGACAGACTCTTGTTTGCAAGTAATAGCGAGCGGCAGAAACAAATGGGTCAAACTTTTGCTTACTGGCTGCCTGTTTTATGTTTTTCTTTTGGCGTTTTCGGGCTAATAGGCTGCGCTGTACATATATACTGTTGTGCTATGACAAATAAAATCTGGAAACTTCTTCAACGTCGTAACCACGCGGCACCTAGCAAAATACAAGGACAACCGAAAAATTAAAGTCACCTACTAGAATCCTTATTTTAATTCATAACTACTTACTACCCGCAGCTTATGAATATAGTCGTATACGTCTTGATACGGCTGCAGAGGCTTTCCAAGCTTGTGAGGATGATAAATTTAAAACGTTTAAAATTTACTGATGCATGTTGCCAAGATCTAATAGTTATATCGGCAATATGTTCTAACAGCAGTTATACAAGCGTTTTCTTCGACATCAAAGACCCTTCCGGGGTGCAACTAGGATTTTTTAGACAGCAAACCACGAAAAACTAGCCTACGGTAAGTGTTAGCTTACCAAGGTTAGATTAAACATCTGAGCTTTGTCTAACACGTTTATGTTACCAATCTTCAATTTATAAACAGTTTTGCATGGCCAGGCATACAACCAGCTCTATTTCGGTCTATTTTTATCTGCTTGCAGTGAACTGCCTGACAAGCCTGTTTCTAATATCCAGCAATCCATCTTATCACAATTGGTGGTGGCTTTATTATTACAATAACGTTGTTATTTGTACTGAGGCCGTTACTCGTGAAAACAATAACAGTAGAAAACGGGTATTAATCTTAGGTCATTGCGTCGGCGAAATTTACAGGGCAGTTAGCGTTAGTGTTCGTCACGCCACACGTGCGCGCGCACGACCCCCAGTGGCGAAGAAACTATATTTTTTTAAAAAAGGGCACGGGGATTCCCCCGCGGCGCGACCCGAGTTCAACCGATGCGAAAAAATAAAACGCGCTCACAAAAAAGTCCCGTGCCCCAGGTTGGCGGCAATGTACCTATGGGTTAAAAGCGGGGTAAAAGTGGGGCACAGGAAGGGGATCTTCGTTCTTCTTTAGGGTTTTATGCATTTTTAAATCATAGAGTTATTTTGTGTGGGAAAAATGCAGGGTTTTTGTCGCTACAAAACAACGACGCTAAAAAACCTACAGAAACGGTAAAAAATAGACAGACGAGAAAAGCGGGGCGAAAATACGTACACTGGGGTTTGGATATGAATGGGCGTTACAAGGAGTTGACGTTGACAGAGAGAAAAAAATTAGGAGCGCATACTTTCTATGTATAGAAACAGTCGTATATGAATGGTTGTTACGGCAAAACTCTTGCGTCAGCAGTAACTGCGTGACGTCACTAACTGATGACGTTGGCGGCGCCAATTAAAAAACGACAGTTCCCGTGAGGGGTAAAAAAACGGCGAAATTCTTCATACTCCTGTATTGTTATGTCGCATTCTTTATATCGCAGAGGCAACACGAGGTCATTATTGCAAGGACCATGTTATCCCGCCATAAAATAAAAACACGCCAAACATAGTGTTTTAGTAGAACCAATTTGCCACTTATAACATAACTAGCCTTTTATATCCTTTGATATCTTAATATGATGTAACATTTAAGTTCAAAAATTGCGATTAAAACCTAATAACGTGCCTTTTAAATGAGCCAACTACCACAAAGTGACGTCACTATTGGCTGACGTCAAGCGGTGTGAGATCACCATTGGCTGACGTCATGCCGTGTGACGTCGCGTCCGTGATGGAGGAAGAGTGAAAAGGACAAGCACCGTCGAAAACCAGCGTTTTTTTGAAGAGAGAAAGAGTTGAGACACGACAAATCGAACAACGCGATAAAATCAACTGGAAACGGGTGAAAAACAAATCGTAGGAAATATTCTACCACAAAAAGGTCATTCGTCAAGCACCGCGGTTTTTTGTCGGTTCCCGGTGGAGGGGAAGTCCCGTCGATCACCAGGCACGCGCCGTTGCTCCATCTAGCGGCGGTCGACTAATGTTAATTTTTTTCACAATGTTTAGACTACGCGACCTGTGGAGTAAAATGGCGTTCTTAAAAGCTGTGCGATTGATTTTCGACAAATAAAAATACACGAATGAAAACAATGCTTCTCACCGTTCCACCAACACTTTCATTTCTCCTCCCCTTCTGTTGCATCATTTCTTTAGTGATCACCATCTGAGCCTGAAGGGCGTCTGCCTCGAGAGATTTGAACCTGTCACGTGACAAATTGGTTAGTAAAACAAAAACAAATTATAGCGCCAAAAGTCACGCTTGAATCAATTAATAACGATAACGGCTGTTTGGCCATATGTTCACAGTTTCGTTTGGCACATTTGCAAAATATGCGTAGATTTACAATTCACAGTTTTAAATAATCTCAGTATGAAGATACAAGCCAGTTCTTGTTGGTAACTCTTCTACGTTTGCTGATGATGACAGCAGAGTCGAAACGTGAAAAATGATTTGCACATAAGTACTAGTGTGTATCTTCCTAATGCAAAATATGATTGCGGAACAATTGTATGTTTATAATGCCATAAACCTCACTACTGTACCAAAAGATGTCTAGGAAGTCGCAACTTTAAGTTACAATGTACACCTACGGGTCCAAGGAAAAAAATGTATTTTTTAGCTGATTACAACAACTTGACATCACCTGAACTACATATACAACACAGATGGTAGGCAATATAACAAATGTGTAACGGTGACAAACAGTTAACAGCCTGACGGCTGACTACGACAAGCAAACAGTTAAGTGTGTAGTGAGGCTACGATCTCAAGAACCATGCAGATTGTGGCGTGGTTTATACTCTAAACCAGGGCAAGCAGACCAATTTTAATCCCAAAAAATGTTAAATGCGACACGTTGACTTTGCATGTAAAATGCGGAGAATATTGTATGTGTTCATTCCGATACGTTACGTTTTAAAGCTCAAACTCAAGTCTTTGTTATGAAAGTATTGCATGCGGAACTAAAAAGCTTAGAATGATCGAAAAGAAACAAAACCAACTTGGGTAAATTGCAGAAATAAACCTGGTTACGAGTAAGTTGTTCAGCAGAGCTACTAAAAATATATGGAGGTAAACGCGAACCTTTAAAAATACTCAAAGGGAATCGACGAACAAAAGTTTCGGAAACCCTGATTCAAACAAACGGTAGTAAAGTCCTTGACCCAAGGTCGTACCACACAACATAGGTTTGACATGTTTTGGGTCACAAAGTTATTGTTGGCCACCAGCAGTTAAAGTCACTGGTCTGCACTTTTACAGCAGGCCACAGTTAATTAGAACTTGGACAGTGTCTCTACAACACGCGGACTACAGTTGGGTTACAACAGCAACGACACACGCAAACGGAAACAAACATGGGGTTAGTCCCTTGGGGAATCACCTGTCCACGTGATCGGAATTGTTAGTGACGTAAGAATCGGAAGCCGAACTTGACGACAGAGAGCGCCGGGCTTTCAACGTATTGTAAACCGCTATGTCCCGTTCAAGCGTGTCCCTGATCGGCCAATAAGGTCAGAGTTGTGTTTAAATTTGCAAGGATTTTAACTGACAGACTGAGGATGTTCTGGTTTCGCAATGTCTGAACTTCCAACAGCCGCCATTATGTACGAACCATCATTGTACAAATTATAAAAAATCTTTGCGAGATCAGTCTCAAATGCTGACAGAATCAGTAGGTATCAAACATAATGAAAATATATTTCGCCTAAATCGGCTTCGTCAGGATTCTTATTCAAATAGAATCAATAGGAAACCAGAACAATTTTTTAAATGTGGTTTCCTCTCAGTACGATTTCTGTACAAAACGATACGAATTTCTGCATTCGTAGTTTAACCATTAAAGTTGAGTGTGGTTTTTATTGTTAAATCTTTACCTCGCCTGTCTCCATTGCTTTCGCTTCTCGGCATCCTGGGCTCGTTTTTCTGCCGGTGAAAGGTCATGTGACTGGTCATGCGTCACAGTAGGTGACGTCACCTTCAACCTTTCGTCCAAGGCACTAAACAAATAAAAAACAATTAAAAAATAGATATCACTTGTTTTTACAAAGCAAATTGTTGATGTTTACCTTCCTCCTGGTGATAAGGGAACGTCCTCATCTTCATCCAGCACCAAACTCACCCTCTTTACATCCTGCTCCAAGGATCGTATCAGATCCTCCTCGCTCGACGCGGCGCCTAGCGATTGGTTGAAATTCGGGTTAAGGCGCTCCCGCGCGCTCCTGGAGAGAAAAGTGAGAGCAGAGAGTGAGGAGCACGAAAAATCAATT
>QXVZ01010154.1:0-12736 GCA_008931825.1 Phallusia fumigata | reverse complement strand
AGTACTGCCGATTACAATTTCGAAATATAACCATCGCTAAAGACTCTTTAAGCTATGTAAAGTTCAAATTTTAGTTAGCTGCAAGTTACGTTAAATGCAAATATCTGGACTGCACAAAGCGAATAGTAGCCAACAGAGCAAGCAAAATGCGATGACGCCACATGGGCATGTCAATTCAGCGTGACGTTGCATCCTAATCAAGTACTGAGAAAACTAACTCTATTTAAAGTGGGATAAGTGGCGTCATAACTTAAGTGTAATTAAATGTGACTTATTTGGAATCTTAGTGACAACGCGGTTTTGTCGCGTTAAGCAAAATTTTTGCTTCTGAATGTTTGTTTCAACGCTGAGCGTTGCGACGGCACATGGACGTAAAGCAAAATTTATTGAAGCAACAGACTTCGTGGACGCCTAGGTGAATTGCGTACGGTGACGTAACAAACATGCTCAAATAAGCATCTATCTATTATGAGTGGTTATAATTTGTCTTCATTTTAATTCTCCTTTTAAACCAAATGAATTTATCAAATTATTATCATAGAGTTAGTTGCAATTATGACATCATAGTGCACAGTAAGAAGTACAGATTCTATACTAATCTTCTTCATTTTACTATTTCGGGCCCAAAATATTATTAAATGCTATTGATGCTACACGATCGTCTCCTTTAGAATAATTGGACACATATAATTTTCAACCATTTTTTGTTCAGTAAAAAAAATAATTATCCCCACCAAGTTTCAATAGTAGTTCAAACAGGTTTTCCTGTGTGTGCATAGTTTGCTTAATACCAGGAGATGAAAGTAACACCCACGTGTCAAACGAAAAGTCTTTAAAAATGGTCTATGCCACTATTTCGTCCAAACTCCTAGCATAACAAAATCAAAATGTTGCATTTACTGGTATGAAATCTTTCTGTGACTCCAATGTTTATGTTTTTGATTTAATGTTTCATGTTTTTTTTTTGTTGCCATGCGACCCCACCACTTGTTTAAATATAAATCAATATAAACGACATAAATTTTTTTTCATTTTATCGCAAAAAAGTCGCTTAGAAACTTTTGGTAAGACCTTCGATAGTTTTTTGACCAAGTGGTATTAGGTGCCGTCGTTGCGTTAACAAACATTTATGCAGTCACAAACAATTAGTGGCCTCAACTACGCTTCTTCGGAAAGTCGCAGATTATCGGAGGTTTGTAATGGATCATTTTGTTACTGGGTTCTCGTTGATTGTGATTTGATTTCCTGTGATTGTGCAATGCTAATCTTAATGCGTGTGCAACATCAAGCTGTAAACGACAGTTTGTAACGTTAACTCTCCTACGTTTTCTTAATAAGTCCCACTACTCTCATGCCGTATACCATTATAGTTGTGTATGTCCACTTAGGTATTTAGTTCCGCCTCATAACTGCACACCTTTACATAGTCGAATAAACCGGTTAAACCAATGTTAATGGAAGAAACGTTGTTTCTGAGGAAAACGCTAAAGCCGAGTCATTAAAAAGTTAAACTGGGTTTAACAAGGTAAATTCAAATGATCTTTCTTTTCCCCGTCGGTCCTAATCGCTAACAACGAGGCAAAACGTTTTCTCTGCAGCATCAATGACATAGCTGGAGGTATATTTTTATTCAAAGTATACTTCTGTTTTGCGTTTACGGCATTTGTGCTACACTGAATTGTTTTTAATTCGAAAAGTTATGTTTATGCTACATTGAATTGTTTATAATTCGAGAAACACATGCTTTTCAGGATGCCTTCAGGGCATTTTAAAAACTTGTTCTGGCTAACTGCAATATAATATTTATTAAAAAAGGCCGCACATGTTTTTTAGGGGCAGTGACTGTTTGGTCGAAAAAAGCGGACAAAATCGACGGCGTAATAAAACAAAAGAAACGTTTTAAACTTGGCGATCGTTCAGGAGGGAATACGTGGCTAAGAAAGGGACTTGTCAGCACTTTCACGTGTGTGGAAAAAATGCGATCAACAGGAGCAATAAAAGTTGAACATCAGCCGTTTTGGCAAATAATTTATTGTATACTTTGTAGGTTTCTTGCAATCTACTCGTCGACGTCTCTTGAATCTCACATGAATGGACCATTCGTTTGCTTGTTCGTTTTATTTTTATCCTCGGGAGGCGGAGCAACGCCTGAATGCGTTATGCTCATTATGAGTCCGGCGTCGAGCTGCCTGCTTCATTGCAGTTCCGTTGAATAATTTTTTATTCGATTTTTTAAAGTTGGCGACTTTAATTTGGGTCAAACCCATCGGGTTCCTCTGGGTTGAAGCAATGCCGCTTAAGTTTCTTGCTCAGGGAAACACAAGCAACCGAGATGGGACTAGAACCCACAACCTTGTGTGCACAAGGCAGTCGCGCTAACCACTCGGCCATCTTGGCAGTCATTTCGTTAGTGTGAGTCAACATGTGACGGTTCAAGCTTCCACCATGGCTAAATCTTTTTTCACAAAAATCAGATCGATGGGTTTTCTCTTTGGGTGAATCAATGTGTGTTTTCAAATATCCACGTTGGCTCAATCATTTCTCACAGATATCTCAACGATGGAGATTCTCTTTAGTGTGATTTAATATGTGTATTTGTAAATGGTCATATCGGTTAAACTATTCGTCACAAAAGACACATTAATGTGGTTTCTTTTTAGTATGAGTCAACATATGTCTTTTAAAATTTTCACCACGGCTAAACTTTTTCTCACAAACGATGCATTGATGGGGTTTCTCTTTAGTGTGGGTCAACATGTGTTTTATCAAATTTCCACGCTGGCTAAATCGTTTCTCACAAGCATTACAACAATGGGGTTTCTTTTCAGTGAGAGTCAACATGTGTAATTTTGAAATGTCATTTCTGCTCAATATTTTCTTACAATCGACATATTGACGAGGTTTCCCCTTTGTGTGAGTCCACTTGTGTTTTTTTAAAGTTTCAGCTCGACTGAATGTTTTTTCGCAAACGATGCATCGATAGGGTTTCTCTCCAGTGTGAGTCAGCATGTGTGTTTTCAAATGCCCAGTTTGGCGAAATGTTTTTTCACAAACATCACATCGAAGGGATTTCTTATTGGCATGAGCATTCATTTGTGTTTTCGAAATGTTTAGCCCCGTTAAATATTTCTCTTTGGTAAGACAAGGTTATTGCAGATCAGATGGCTTTAAGCTTAATTCCAGTGTCTCTATATGTTACAAAAACGGAATATCTGCTAAAAGAATGTGAGTTAACTTGAGCTTCAGGAGGTACAAACTTTGTAACGGATAAAGTTCTCGTGTGCAACAAAATACGTCACTTTATTGTTAATTGAAACAAACAAATAGCACCTCCAAATTCCTCCAACAATTTTTTGACGTATTGAAACCTTCCCATCTCAGCAATCAACACAGGACACGTAACCAATTCCAACGAAACACGGCATTTTGACATCGTAACCTAATGTTAACCACATTTCCATGCTGCTGCGAGACGCTGCCCGATAAGCAAACGATCGCGAACTATGACAGTCTTAACTTGCGATTTATGTCACGATTGTAGTTCCTGGTTGACGAACGCAAGGTACCTGAAAAAACGGTAACGCAGTATCATACAGCATGTTTTTGTTGTTGGTTACAATAGTGTCGCTTTTCTGGGGTCGTTATTATGACGCCATTTTTCAGCTTTACAAGTGAAAATTGTTATCCCTACCCTACACGCAACTGTGGCGACCGCGCATTTTAAGGTCCACGGTATAAGTCACAGTTGATAATGCTGGTGTTTTAAAGTATTTAATCGTTTAATGTGGTTGGAGAAAACAGGTTAAGTTCGTCACTTTCTACATGTGAAAACTCGATACCACCGTCCTTGACGCGCTGTAACCTTCGTACACCTAACAGCTACTGGCTTGCCAGGACAGAGTCCCGATATGTTCACACAGGTCTTTTGTGCTACAGATCGTGCGTTTATTAGCTTTTTTTAATAGTATCCAAGACAAGAAACAATGAATTAGAGCAGTGGTTTCTATTATTTTCAGATCGCGGACCACTACAAAATTCCGCGAAGACGATAATGAAAAAATAATCAAGATAATAGTGAATTATGTCAAAAGCTGTGCAAAATAAAAATAATTAGTTTTTAAAGTGTACTATATGTATGACATAGCCTCTTGAAACGCTTCGCAGCCCACCGGTTGGGAAGCTCTGCTTTAGATTTTGTTTAAGTAACCTCAAAGAAACATAAATTACTTTAAGCAAAGACTCATGAGCACCTCAGTTCATAGTAGCGCTGAAACCTGTTCAAGCAGTGAGGGTAAAGGCCTATTTACTATCATGTAAGTTAATTTGACATTTCATAAATTTGACTTTCATGTGAGCTTTGTACACCGAAAAATGAACTGTTTTGCAAACGTTAATGCTAATTTTTGCACTGATGGTCGCTAAATAACCAACAAAAATGCCAAACAATGTACTTGTTGATTTGTTACAAACTATGACCATATTTTCCGATTATTTGTCGTTGCAGTTGCAAAGGTCCGACAATTTGAGGTCAGTCAGTAAACGTTTATATCACACAACAATTACACAGCACTGACCAGAAGTCATGACACAGAGCAAAATTTTCTCATTTTTAGCAACATGTTTGTGTGAACCGATCTTCAGTAACCAAATTTATAGCTTCCCTTTTTTAAGAAAAACGCACACAACAGAACTTACGTTATTCACGTTAAATAGTAGAATAACTAATATCGTCAGTCGCAATGCTTTGCCCAAGTTGCGATGTACCGCCATTTCACTAACTTTTAATTGTCGCGTAAAAAAGCGCATTGTGACCTAACAAAGCGCGCCAATCGTTGCCGTTACATCACCACGTCATCTACATGCAGTCGCACAGTTTTTGTCACACGGCGGGAAAGAGAAATATACATTTCTATCCGCTCAACAAATTCATGAGTCTAATCCTGGTTGCCGATGGCAGTTTGGTTATGGCGTCTGAAACCAAAGATAACTTGCAAACATTCTTTATCCTACGTGACGTATCAACAAAATTGCAATGTAAACGCTCAAAAAAACAGATGCCTCCTGTGTCAAAGTTAGTCGTCGACAAACATCTTTAATCTCATCTTATCCCGTTAACAATGGGTTAACTCGCGCTAAAGGCGCAACATTGTATTTGACAACAATTACCTTTGTGCTTCAGCAAACTAACAGGCAACACCGTTATCCTTTATGTCACTTCAAGACAACCTGAGAATTGCGTATTTCTGTTGCAAAGCATTTCTGCATAACAACGGGCTTATCAGGTTCGGCCAACGTAAAACAATTTCGGTTTTTCCCCTTTCAAAAGTCCATTAGCGTTAATGAGAGATGAAAAAAAAGCGGGATGACTGGCCGATAATGTTTTTAGTTTGTTGTTACCAAACGTTTCTCTCTCGTGGCGTTTGTTTGTTTCATGCGGAGTTAATAAGAAAAAAAACACCGAGGTCCAACCTGGTGCTGACGTGAAGCGTTTGGGAAATCTTTCTACTCGTACATCCTCCGACCTCCCCGCAAGTGGGCGCCCGTGTGTCCATATTTTAAATGCAAATTGCTATTTCGCCACTTCAGTACAGGTGCGTTTGACTTGATTGGTGCTTTTAAACATCTCGAATAATATAAACATTCCAGAAGATGCCATTGTCGACGAATTACATCAAAAAACGTCGAAAATAGTAATTGAAAGCCGAAAATGATCTGAGCCGCAGTGTAACTAACAAACTTTCCTTTTATTTTGCGCTGTTTTCAATAAAGTTTCTTTCTATTCCTTGACCCTTATCTTGTTTACAAGCTGTAAAAATACAACATAAAAATTCTTTATTAGTCCTTTACCTAACAGACTACTATAAAAGGTATCTTCTATTGTAAAACGTGTAGACAGAAATTGCTGTCGCAATAACGCTTTAGTTGCGTAACAATAGGATAATTGTTTTGACGTTGCATCATTCTGTGTCTAATCTCCACTCTTGTCGATGCGTGGGATGGACTCTTTGTTGGCCAAATTACTAGTATATTATGATGTGTAAACATCTTAGCAAAGTTGTAATGTAGCAAATGCAAGTTCACCTATGTCTGGCGGTCTTCATCGGTGGGTTTCATTTTTTTGCTGAGGGGAAGGGACCCGGAATTATGTACAATCCGTCAACATTTCAACCTAGCGTAGTTTAACTAAGAACATCGATTTTCGACATCAAAATTCAAAAAGTTGCAATAAGTTTCAAACAATACCCTTTCATCGATACCGTACGCAAGACATAAATTTGCCTTCAGGAATATATTGGAGTGTCGGGTCAGTAACGGGGTTTGGGTTAAATTGACATTATGCATTACCTTGAAATCGCTTTGCAATGGCTTGTTCTACAGTTCAACACTATGTCCCTAAGTTGCTCTGAACTTGTCCAGTTAGACTTGAGACTAACAGAACTTTATTCCACTAAACGTGTAACGCTGTTCGGCAATTCCAGGCGCTAAACCCTTGTCTTAGACAGCGAGCAAACCTCAAGATATAGCATTACGACGATATCTGTCAAAAATAATTAACCCCAGGTTGCTGACAAACAGTTTTCCCAATCATACAGACCTTACCGTGTCTACCTCGACATAATATGCAAAGAATATTGCAAACCAAACACAGTGGTCACTTTGTTTATCAACTATGCTCTCGTAAAGGTTGCAAATTATGCAGGGCAATTACTACCGGTGTTTCAATTCTACGACTTCCTTGAGGCAGTTCAACTTTTACAACACAACCCTTTAGCGCCGAGGTAGCTAGACCCCATACCTGCACTATTCTGAAGCACTTTCCTTGATTCGCAATCAGGCCACACAGAAAACGACTGGATTGACCCCAAAGTCCAACAACCCTATTCACTGAAGAATATCGTTTTAATTATACTTAGTTCAAAAACCAAAGAGTTTCTGAGTGAATTGATTGTTGTCAGAAATCGTCATTATCACTCTGGCCTGGGGCGTCATTCCGACAGCTTTGACAATTCGACCAGCATTTTTCCGCCTCGGGCCAACAACGTTGCCAATGATCTATCGCTTGATAAGCACAGTTCAACAAACATAAACAACCGTTGCACAGAGAACACACATTCCCATTAAAAGCTACCGAATCCCCACAAGCTGACGAACCAATCCATCCTGCCTTACCCGATGCTGATACAACAACTCACCAACATTCCATAATTTGCATGTTAGTAATATCAAGATAAAATTATGTTTGTGGGCAGTGACGAAGCAGAAGAAACGAATTTGATTCCTTGGTCAGTCACAGCTCAAGTGCAATCTTGTTACATGAGCAAACGCAAGTTTGTAAGTTCTTTGTGGTACCATAGTGTCGTCTAAATTGTTACAAATGTCTAATTATTGATTGTCAACGAAACAAGAACTTTATACACAATTTGCTCAAAATCGCCCTGAACTCGCTTCGATCCTCAATGCGTGCAAGCTATATTGTTTGTCACAATGTTTACAGGTCTGAAGTATTTTTATTTTCCGACATTTTTGTTCCCCACAAACGAAATCAGAACTTTCGGCTTTAAATCAAAGTAACATTTATACTTCACTGCAAACCATAAACAAGAGTAATTATATTTTTTTACCCCGGCCCCTGAACACCATTGTTTTGTCACATTTTTTTGCAATTTATGTTTTATGTTGTTGAGCTTGTATAGGCGGTTTGATTGGATTAATTGCGGTTTTAACAGTTGTTTTAATATTATTATCTATTTTGATTGTATTTTTTATTATTTCTTGACCTTTCTGAAGTTGATTGTATGTGATGTGTAACAGAATTTCCGCAAGTAATCAATCGGTGTTGGCTAGAAAACGATCGTTCTGAGATGTATTTCTGTTGTGGTCCCAATAAGTAGCTCTATCGCGCAGTGGCTTGTATTAGTGGGGGTGCTGCTCCGTAAATTTTCAACCTTTGTTTTAACGTTGTGTAAAAGTAAACAATTAAGCAGGAATAAAAAAGAAAAAATTAATAAAATCCTAAAATACCATATCAAACATTTTTTTACTTAAATACTCTACAGTGAGAGTGATATATTTTTTTGAAAATAAAATGGTAAGCACAACGCACGCAAAGTACAAAAACGTTACCTTCCTCCAGCACGCCAAGCCAAGATCGGCACTGCGAGAGCGACAGTGCTCCCGTTCGCTCTCAGCTTCGCATTCTTCTACCTGTCTGCGCATGCGCAAATCAACACCGCGCAGCTGGAACTGTGAAACGCGCAGTGCCATACAAAGATTTTTGCATTTTTTCCATAACCCGGGCTTTATGACGTCATAGTAAATTCTAAGAAGTTGCGCTGCCTATGTTCGGTAGGAAGTGTGATTTTCAAGTCCAAACCGCTGCCACGTGATCGATAATATTTACATTAAACGTTTCTGTAATGCGATATTTTTCCCGAACCTAACCGATAAATGGTGGCTCTCGAGAGCAGATTATCAAAAATTGTAGAGATTACAAAGCACATGTACTAAACAGCAAGATTTAAACTTACTGAATTATTATAACACCAGGGAAATAAAACAATCACATTTTGTCATTGATACCGCAATAGAACCTGCTAGCTGAATTATTGCATGCTGCCTCTGCAATTTCAAATACTCATATACACGTTAAAGGCACGCAGCAAATAAAGGATACCGTTGCAAGGATGCTGGTTACGCCACAAATGTCGGTCGTGACAGATGACACCAAAAGGTTGTTGCTTTAACTGAAAGCGTAAAGGGCTACTAGCAGTAACATACAAAACATCTTACAACACCAACAAATGAGCCCTTGCATATACAACCTAGCATTGCGCAATTGCTGATCCCCATGCACGAACATAAACCTACGCGAAACAATACGTTACACCATAAATACCGTAGGGCGAAAAGTACGACTTCAATAATATTGCTACATTAAAGTTCTAGACGTGGGAACTATCGTTTAAAGGTTTCAGTGGAGTGGAGCTGTCAGTTGCGCCATGTTGTTTTCCTTTGCGTCCTACCAACAAACGATCGGTAGTAATATGTTGCTACAAAAGGTTAACAACAAGAATGGTAAGTTCTGGACAAATATCAAGCTGTGTCGTACAACAGGGTTCTTAAACTCGCTTGTTTTCGGGGCATTTTCGCTGCGAATTATTTTATTGTCCGCACCAAAACCGTCTGAGTTGTAAATCTAAATAGGTGGA
Source organism: Phallusia fumigata (assembly GCA_008931825.1). NCBI lineage: Eukaryota > Metazoa > Chordata > Ascidiacea > Phlebobranchia > Ascidiidae > Phallusia > Phallusia fumigata. The sequence continues at coordinate 3,527 of QXVZ01010154.1, read as the reverse complement.
AGACACTAGAAACTGAAACTCCATTTTGTCAAAATCTCCAAGACAATAGTTTCAATGTTAGGTAAAAAGATTGGCGTAGACTCTTAGCACTAAAATCAGTATGTAGTGAAAATAACTACACGCACTCTGTTGCTCAAACTTACTGTATTTTGCCACAAGAAACAGCACGATCGTGGCCACCGCCATTATTCCAAGATCGACTCCCATAATAATGAAAAAGTTTGACCCAGCAGAGAATCGTTTAGCTGCCTAAAAAAAATAAATGTTCGAAATAGCCTCCGAAAACCGTATGACGAGTTCTTCATAGTTGAAGTTTGCCCCAAAAGTGCAAAGAATATTACTATATTCGTTGTGAGTATGCTTTTTGTTGTTTCAAAAGTGTACCGCCGAAAGACCAACCTGTTGTGACGGCTTTGCCCATCTAAATTGTCCTATTACGCGCAGAACGCGTAAGATAGGTTGGTTGACTATTGAAAAAGTTTGTTGTGTAAGAATTATTTGCGACATTTTTCCATGCCGAAACCACACCAACTAATAAATAAAGTTAATAAAAAGGGAGATAAGAATAGCATTTGCGACGTCGTGTGTGTAGGCGACGAGGAACCTCTTTCCGCAGGTATAAGTAAGCTGGTCACGCATCTTATCCTTTAGCGAACTGTGAAGTGAAAGACCGATCGAATTTTGATTTTGTTACGAACTCTTACAGTTGCTGAGAGCGAACAACATTTGCAGGCCACAAGTCCATTCTTCACTTGACTGTGCGTACCAGCGTAACGTGAGTTTTATAATCATCAAGCGGAAATACATGGGATTTTAAACGTCCAGAGCTTCCTTCCCCCACGCTCAGTTACAATTCAACATAACGTTTTTCGGCTTTTCCAAACATTATTTTGCCAAAACACATTTCCACGATACAAATGCGGTGGTTGCGCAACCTTTGATGTGAAAGGGAGTTTTAAACAGCGTTTTGGGCAGACCACATAAGCCCAATGGAACTGGGCAACCAAAATATTATTATTTGTTCACAAGGTTTTTACACTTTATAAATTCAAATTATGGTTCAACTAATTTTATTCCATCGTACTTATTTTTATTCGTTACAAAAAAGTCAGAATTTTCTGCTCACTTTTTCATAAACGCCATAATTTAGATAAGCTGACACTGCGTAGTCACCCGCTGGAATATTCGCAATCGTAGCAGTGATTTTTCCAGGTGACCCTCTGGCCTGATTGGGTTGGGAAGGAACCGTGAAGTCCACATCTATTCCTGTAACATGCAACATAAATCTGCACGATCATAAGTACATTGTATTTTCCTCTTAGATGCATTCCAAAAATTCTGGTGGAGTATAAAGTTAAATCACAAGGAATTACTCATAATATTAGTACAAGCAGGCACGTAACGAAGATGAAGATAGAATTGAATTGGCGCCCCACATCTGTCCGCACGGAACGGCCGGAAAAGGAAAGACTTTTCTCGGTCAGTTCTTGTTCCCTGTCGACTACACGTCAGTAATGACCAACGACAGCCAGGGGGTGGGTCAGATGGCACTCCGGTTCAAGCACAAAGTTCGAAAATAGATGATGCTAGTACTGCGTTCTTCAATAACTATGCTTTCATATCGGCGGTTAAATTTATGTATCATAACAACTGGAGTGCCAAGACCCACGGTAATAGGCAAGATAATAAGGCCACTCTGGCCTTTCTAACAACTAACATGAGTGAACCTATCACAAGACTGACAAGCCTAGGCGACAGGGAATGGAAAGGCGGTTCGTCCAGGCAGAGTGAGACGAAGATAGTAAAGAACCCAACCCTGGAAAGCATAAAAAATAACTGGGAACCTAACATACGAAGTGGTAATCGAGTAAGCAAAAGAAATCAGCAAAGAATTGAATGATGGAAAAACAGCGATAGAAGAGTCAATAACAGAATTGGCGGATCCACGCAATACTTAGGCATTAACCACGTTTGTGTGTCTTTAAATCAGCCAACTTTTTCGTAAGCCAGGTGATTTTGCTCTTGTTATGCCAGCCCCAAAAGGTATTAAGGTCGAAGAAAAAAGGATAAGCCCACTACCGCACAATGTTTGGCAGAAAACATTTAAAGCAAACTTTGCCAATAGCAGCCTGATAAAAAAGTAAACTCAAAAGTTTGAAAGGCAAACAATGATCGTCACTTTTTACGCTGTCGGTGATTTTTCTGTCCATTACAAGCAATATTGTTTTGTTCAAACACGTGGGTATAAAAATATTGTAACACCACTTACCCACTGCAAATAGATGTTCCAGGAATAGAGCCAACAATGCCAACAAATTTTGATGGCATTTAAATACCCGCAGCATGATTTTTATAACTTACCCCTAGGCCATACCAACTTCCAAAACAACTAACACCGTGATAAAAAGTGTATGTGTTTTTTTTTCTCATTACTTCCGGGTTTAAAGCGGGTTTTCCTGTAAGCCTCGTGCATTCAACCATAGCGCATTTTGCAAGCCCATCTTTGTATGTGTAAAGCGGGTGTCCTAACAAGCATCGATCAGTCAACCATTGCGAATTTGGCATGCCCGTTTTTGTATCTATAAAGCGGGTTACTTAACAAGTATCGTGTAGTCGACCATTGCGCATGTTGCATGTCCGTTTTTGTATGTATAAAGCGGGCTTTTTAACAAGCATCGTGTAGTCAACCATAGCGCATGTTGCATGCCCGTTTTTGTGTGTATAAAGCGGGTTTCTTAACAAGCATCGTGCAGTCAACCATAGCGAATTTTGCATGCCCGTTTTTGTATCTATAAAGCGGGTTTCTTAACAAGCATCGTGTAGTCAACCATTGCGTTTGTTTCATGCCTGACTTCGCTCGCTTAAAGCGGGTTTCCTAACAAGCATCGTGCAGTCAGCCATAGCAAATGTTGCTCTTGCTAGGCCTGCTTTGTAAGTGTAAAGTGAGTTTTCTAACAAGCATCGTGCAGTCAACCATTGCGTTTGTTTCATGCCTGACTTCGCTCGCTTAAAGCGGGTTTCCTAAACAAGCGTCGTGCAGTCGACCATAGCGAGTGTTTGGAAATGCGCAATTCCATTAACTTCACTTGCGGCGGATGTGATATTGTCTGTGTTGCTAATTAAATAAATAAAACACTCAATTTCAAACATAAGACAGAATACATAANAATTCCATTAACTTCACTTGCGGCGGATGTGATATTGTCTGTGTTGCTAATTAAATAAATAAAACACTCAATTTCAAACATAAGACAGAATACATAATTTAAAAAACAAAACCTGTCCCATTGGAAAGACTACATTTGGGGGTGACGTAAAACTTGAACCAAAACCTGTGATTTCTTAGCAGTAACTAAACTACGATTGTGTCGAAATTCAGATAAGCAGAAAAGACGGGAAACGTTTCTTATTTGTCTATTATACCGTTTTAACTCGCGTACAAATCCATGTGCCAAAAACCACCAATCTAACAGCGCTTTGCACGAATATTTAAAAAAAAAGCAGAAAAACCGGAAAATGTTTTTTAT
>QXVZ01010148.1:15954-30433 GCA_008931825.1 Phallusia fumigata | reverse complement strand
TACGCTTATTTGGCGTCTATCAGCAAAGCTGGAGTCGGAAATGAGCGAGTCACGTTCGATCAAGGCCCTCTTTTTTGTAGAATTCCGATCAACAAAGAAATTGAAATCTAAGGGATTATATATTGATGTAGCTTATCAATTTTTTCTCATCTATCTTGCTACAAGTTCATTAAACAACAAAATGTTAATGAACAAGTCTTTTTCAATGATCCAACACTACCACCATCCAAACATTAACTAATGTTTCCAACTAAGTGTGACTTGGACTTGACTCGAGTCTTATTCTAAAAGCATTAAACTCAAGTTGAGTCAACGTTCGCAAAAACCATGGTTGCACTGTTAGCAATAATTTTGTTTTGACCAAAGTATTTTACTTGTTTACAACACTGCTAACGACAAACGCTAATTCGGAAATGAGTGTAAGTAGCTTTTGGTAAAATTACGAGACGGCAACGACTCCAGTATCCTGTTTGTCCACAAAAGCAAGTTTCAAGGAATTATTGCAATTTGACGTTTGTGTCTTGTATTTGCCCAAAGCCGGTCTGTCTGTCATCAAGTCCTTGATTGTATTTGGCAGCGAAATTGTTTTTCCAACGACTTTCAACAGTGTCTGTCATCACGTATTTGCTCTTAACGTCACTTTGTGGTGCTCTAACATCCTAAACTCACTGTGTTTATGCATACAGTGCTCAACTAATGCATCGACAACCAACAGTTCAAACACGATGTTTACGGATATAGGCTTAATTCTCGCGAAGCAATATGATTTGGCGGATGTTCACATGCATAATTAACTTATACGTTGTCCGAATCGTTGTCATAAAACTATTGGGAGGATGTAATCTCGCTTATGATCGCTACGAGTTTCGGACGCACGTCACATCCGAATGTAAATACTTAATCAATCAAACAGAAAGAAAGTTAAAAATGATGGGAAAAAGCTATACCTTTGCACCTAAGTATTATCTGCTTTCAAATGTTTAATTTTAAGTTGGTATTACATAAGACTACAGTCAAGCAACTGAATTTGACGAAAACACAAAATGATGTAAAATAGGTTTTACATTTGACAAATAAACTCTAAATAATCAAAAAAATTGTGAATGAATCTCACATAAACGCAGACTTAATCTAGGTCTAATACCAGTTTGTAACAAGATTAGGATACAAAACTAACTTGAATTTACCAGTGAACAATCCAGGTAGGTGCTTTTATACCAATCCTTGATGTTGATAGCGATGTCAGCGGTGCTTTTCCCAAGACAGAATGCAAGTTGCCGTAACCAGGGTTTAGTCAGTCCTGTGCAGCCCCTGAGATTCAGGGTCACCTCATTTTGGGTTACTGACCTCCGTTTGCGGCAGACCTCTGATCTACATCCTGAAATCAAGACAAGTAATGAAATTTAGTTTTGTGTTGAATGCCACAACCATGAAGCTGTGAGGGTTATTACTTATATACCTCACTGTATCATGCATGGCTGAGGGTAAAATTCAGGAGAATAATTGTAAACTGTTGGAGCTATGGGTTTTCCTTGTGCCTGTATAAACGTACAACACTGTCAGAATCGCTTAATATGCGGCGCCCGAAAAAGAACCAAAGATTCCGAAACCACTGCCAAACACACTATATTATTTGACCTGCGGCCAACCAGCAGCTGGTTTAATAAACTAATGTAGGTGCAAATATGGCCTTCAAGTTTTACTTCAGAAACTTTTTAAGCCTGAAGTGAATCGATGGGATTTTGTAGCCAAATGATAAAAAACACATGTTTGATGACTTTTAATTCTATGTAGCAAAATACAATGATCAGCAGGGGCACGGAAAACCATTTAAAAGAAGTGATCACATATATATGCACAGACACAACCTCCATTTTTGTTTTAATTTCTAAAAATTTTTGCATCTAGTAAGATTCCCAAACGAGTTTGTGCGGCGTTGAAAAAATTTTTTTTGGAGGCTCGGTGGGCAACTATCTTAATTACAAACTCATGGTTGCGAAGTGTTATGACAGGTCACTAAGTACTGCATGGTATCGCTTGATCTGGGCCTTTCCGCTTGATCTTAGTGTGATAATGGATGCAGCATGTAGAGGTTTTAAATTGAAAACATGCCAGTTAAAATCCAAAAACACATTTTAGTCGATTGCATTCGTGCACCGTCCTGGACAAATTATTTAACATTTGTCACAGTGTATATTTTAGCAACCCACCCCCAAACTCTCATCCACGTTTTTCATCGTTTGGCAGCGTTGCCATTTCGAATATTTTGCGATATATTTTAAAGCAACTATAAATAAAGTAGTTGGCAGATGCATGTGAAAAATCCGTAAATATTTGTTCATGGCATTTAAACCACTTGGCATCCCACGTAAAGTTCTCTCAATCAAACCGTAAATAACATTTCCGCGGTGATTCATAACCCGATGTTATCCAATGATGACAAACAACAAAACAACTAAGAAATGTCAATTCTTTGTTGTGAATTTAACGTCTTCTGCGTGCTACGTTTTTTATAATAGTGTGAGTCATTCAGTACAACGCTCATTCACAATAAGCTTGCAATAGCTGTGTTTCTGTGGTTGAAGAAAGTGTTGCGGTGAACAAAGAAGATGTATTTCAGGATATACGACTTGTTATACGATGATCTCAAGGAAATTAAGTCAGTCCACAACTATTTCTAACTTGGACAGACAGGCTAAATCTACCAAAAATTTTGCAGCACTTGTTTTATCTTTCGCAAATACCAATTTTGTGGTTTCGAAACTATTTTTTTGCGTCTTGCGCAGATTTAAATACAGCGACTACAAAACGTCGGTTAAGTTTCGCAAACAAATAGATAATTTTGCCTTGATCACACTGTACCAGAAATCAAGTCACGAAGAACAACAACCCCAGTAACCAGCAACAAAGCTACAAACAGTTCACGTATTTTACACAAGTAAAAATGGAAAATGTAGTGAGAACCGCCTTTTTGTTTGTTGCATAGCGTAATCACGTGCGCTAATACAAGACCAAGCGGCGATTTGGAAATATTTGGTTGATTTGAGTTGTTTTGCTGATGAAATAAAATTGTAACGACAAAATAGAACTTGAACAATCGCCAAGTCATAAATTAGGTTGATTAACCAGGAGTAACCGCTTAACACCTTCTCTGTATTGACGCGTCACGAAATTTGACACCTTACAGGGAAAATCTTATAAAAATAATAAATCTTAAAATAAGTTGTGCACCTACACAAACTTGAAACATATTAGTCTTTCGCCATGCGCCATTTAGGAACACTGAAAACGACCGACAAGGTTATCTAGAAACTTTGTGTGGAATATTTCAAAACAGCAAACAATTTTAATTAAAAACATAACTGGCAGAAAGCTTGTATTTCGTAACTACATTGATGCCTGTCAAAATAAGCAAACAACTTAATCACATAAAAATTTGTGCCAGAGAGCTTGTCTTTGGTTGATACATTGGTGCTTCCAAAACCAGCAAACAAACTTAATTAAAAACATAACTGCCAGTTAGCTTGTATATAGTCAGTGTTATGCAAACGTTTCTAAATTCACTGTTGTCATTATCGGTGGAAACATCACCAAAAAGGAAGTAGGTTTTTGCACCGATGCAGTTATGTTATTGAATAAGCTACAAATACATGTCTTGTGTTTCCATGCAAGCAAGTCATAAAGATTTTATCACTGATTGAACCTACTCTTACGAGAAATAGGCCAATCGTGTGCGCCGACGTGAGGCCTACAGAGGAATACTTAGAGGTAGTGTTTTGTGGTGCAGAAATAATAATTTATCTTGTTGTAAGATCTGTAGGCCATCCGTGTGCGCCGACGTGAGGTCAAAACGCGTCAAATCGATTTCAATGGCAGCCGACAGACCAGTTCCTCCAGTCAAGTTTAACACAACCTTGTGTTTCCGCATTTTACAGCAAGTGTTTGCGATACTGATCGCCTATAACGACGCAAGGCGCTTGTATCGCTCGGGGCCGGACCTTTTCCTGTGCTTTGGCGCAGTCGTTTGTGCTGCAGGGAAATCCCCCTGCCTACGCGTGCTGTTTGTTTAGTTTCAGGTCGGTTTGGTCTGCTGCTGCATGTCATGTGTTGTTTTTGCGCCGGTAGACCAGTACTGCTGGGCGTGGNAAAACCAGCAAACAAACTTAATTAAAAACATAACTGCCAGTTAGCTTGTATATAGTCAGTGTTATGCAAACGTTTCTAAATTCACTGTTGTCATTATCGGTGGAAACATCACCAAAAAGGAAGTAGGTTTTTGCACCGATGCAGTTATGTTATTGAATAAGCTACAAATACATGTCTTGTGTTTCCATGCAAGCAAGTCATAAAGATTTTATCACTGATTGAACCTACTCTTACGAGAAATAGGCCAATCGTGTGCGCCGACGTGAGGCCTACAGAGGAATACTTAGAGGTAGTGTTTTGTGGTGCAGAAATAATAATTTATCTTGTTGTAAGATCTGTAGGCCATCCGTGTGCGCCGACGTGAGGTCAAAACGCGTCAAATCGATTTCAATGGCAGCCGACAGACCAGTTCCTCCAGTCAAGTTTAACACAACCTTGTGTTTCCGCATTTTACAGCAAGTGTTTGCGATACTGATCGCCTATAACGACGCAAGGCGCTTGTATCGCTCGGGGCCGGACCTTTTCCTGTGCTTTGGCGCAGTCGTTTGTGCTGCAGGGAAATCCCCCTGCCTACGCGTGCTGTTTGTTTAGTTTCAGGTCGGTTTGGTCTGCTGCTGCATGTCATGTGTTGTTTTTGCGCCGGTAGACCAGTACTGCTGGGCGTGGTTCTGATGTTCAATGCGCTTTGTAAGCCGCAAGAGAAAAAAAACTGTTGGGGATTTGCTAATGATCGCAAAAGCACCGTACTCGCAAGGCTATGTTTGTCAATTAAAAATTAGTGAAATGACCAATTAAAATAAATGACCTAATCAAAACATAACTGCGAGAGAATTTCCATGTAGTGAATGCATTTTATTGCTTTATACAAGTTCTCTGGCAGTTTTGTTTTTAATGAAGCCGATTTTCAAGTCCGTATACTTGTGTTCTTAAAAATAAATGACACCCTGCAAAAATGTAAACGGCCAAATTCGTTTATTCAATTTATGTCTAATCAGTTTAGACATAATTTTTGCACCGAAAGTGAAGCTAAAATATATCTTCCCAAACAGCTTGGTAAACCACCTTAAGCGTTAATTCCCGATTTGCAAACTTCACCACGTTCGCCTACATTCAGGTGCCAAGCTTTTCCAATGCCATTGCACGAAATGAAACTTGAAACCAAAAATAGAAAAGTGCCAACACTGATGTCTGGCTTCAATTACTCAAGTCATTTGAGCGGGTGTTGGATTCGTTGCAAAAGAAGCGTCCTTGGTTAGCACGAGATACCGCATCATGACTATGACGTTGTGGTTTAACTTTGAAATTTTGGTCACAAACTCACCGGTTCTGTATTGACAAAGTCGAGCAGCAACATTGCAGCTAGATTTACCACTGGGCAAAATAATGCTTGATGGCGTCAAGTAGAGAGGGCACCATTAATAAACATTGAGCACTGGTTATGTGGTGCACCATTGCTACAGGTAAAGCCGCAATGGTTCGGCCTGAAATTAATTAATACACACAGAAACATATAATGATCATAAAAGCATATGTGCACTTCTCCTTGACGAATCATGAAGTCAAAACGAGATAACTTCAAATCAAAAATACAAAAAACTTCATACGCAGTCTGTGAAACTTGTATGTTACTTATAGAAGAGAACAACAAATTTTTTTATGTGTGTAGGTCCTAATTCGGTCCTAAAATTAAAGTTATGGTTGATTAAAATATCTGCTTAAGAGAAACGTTTGGACACGTACCTTTCCTTTCCCTTTACCCTATATAAGGTAAAGATACGGCCGCGGCTTTAATGCAGTCAGTTTTTATTTTCAAACATTAAAAAGTGAAAAAGTAAATTGATCAAGTTTCCAACATTTTAGATAGTTGGAAAATTAAAGTAATATATTTTCAGCGTTAATACAGTCGTAGCACTTACCCTGTACTGGTTGATTCAAAACGGCCAGCGAAGCAATAAGCAACAACAGCAAAACTTTCACCGAACTACAATCCATGCCTAACCTATATTCGAACCGCACCTGGTAGAAATACAGAACATAAGTTTATTTCCATCACATCCGTGGTATACCTTAGGCAGCCGAAATGTCATCAGCCCGAACCTCGCGACTCAGCGGGAACTAAAATCTGACATTTCTTCGTGTGTCTGCGCTGGAGGTACGTAACGCGCCGTGGTTACGTCATCTTCTCACGACGTGACGTATTTTGCGCCGTCGGCAAATGTGATCCCGCCTCTTGCCGGCATTCTGGGAAGTTGAAGTGGCCTTTATAAGGCGCGGCTAAATAGGAATCGACACCCTTTTGCGTGTGAAACTGGCGCTTGTCCTCGATATCTGTAGAGATGCTGCAGCCTGGTTCTAAATACCATAATAAATTCGTGATGATCATTACGTCATTAGTTTTCTTTCATGCAAAATGTATTTCTTCGTTTTTTTTTCCTTTTTAGCCGTATTAGTGTGAAAACGTGGGCCGTCCTGCTCACTAGACAAACACGACTTCTTGTTTGTCACGGAAAGTCTCTTTGTTTTTCTATTTGCGGCAGACGTTACTTAGCGCGTCCGTGCGTTTGACGCATTTAAAAGTTTAAACACTCACAAGACAGAAATGCGTTTATTTTTTAACCTTCAAGTCTATCTATTAGGTTTTTGTTTGTATGCGACCCTGAATAGTTTAATCATGAATACAACTGGCCATAACTTCCAAAACCCTTGAATGCTTCGACACTTTCATCCCGAACCGTACTTCGCCCTCAGCTCTGTCCAAACCACTGCCTAATTACTCCATGTTAACCACAACTGCTTTTAACCACCGCTTTTACCATTCCTGTCACAGTTAGGATTCCAAAATTCATGATAATATTTTTGAACTTAACAGCATCCCTTCCAAGCTATTACGCGTAATTATGCATTAAAACAGTTCCGTTGCCTTTTGCGTTGCTGCCTTACGCATTTGTATCGTTTCGACACTGCACAGCTATCTTGGGCGTTATGCCCACTACACTGTTGTCCCATTACTCTACTGTTAGCTACAGCTATTAACCAGAACAGTTCTGCAGCACGCTCACCACTTCGCTGTCATATAAGGCTTGTCACTCCATGCAATCTGCTGACTGCCATCATCGCCCAGTTTACGCTTGCAGCGATTTCGCCAACCACGTATTATGCCCACCTACGCGTTTTATCTGCCGTAGCGATATGCATTGGAATATAAGCCTGTCAATATCGCTGTCCGCTTTTGTACGTGCGGATTACTAAACCCAGAACCGCTAGCGTTTCAGACTCAACGAAAACAAGGAATCAGCGCGCTTTTTGATCCCAGCAGTCTGTTGAGCATTAAAGTATTCACTATGAGGCCATATGGAAATCAACAGTTCCAGTCTAAATGAATTCTAAATAGACATGAGCATATTAAGGAATAGGACGCACCCTTGCTGGCAACCCGCAAACCACTACCGGCGCACAACACAAGAATCACCGCAAATTTGCCCAAACAGGGTCTATTTATCGCTTGAGTGTGGGCTGGCCGTTTTTCATTAGGAAGGTGTTCCGTCTCGTTGGAATGGAAAGCGGCGACTCACCTGCTGACTCATAGCACTGAATCACAACCGGGACTTCCAGTTTTGTCCGTATAATTGTGGCTCTGCTAAAGGTGAACGCTGCATTACGAAGTGCCGTGGATCGCAAAGATGCAGTCGGGAGTTAAAGAAATAAGGATTTTTTATTCGCGACATGGTGTGAGTCATCAGTAAATGTTGGCAGTCGCGCTCAGGTTGTTGGTCGTTGGCACGCTCCACGTGGAATGCACCGATAACGCCAAGGCAAAGGTAGCCAGTTTCACCGTTAATGTGAAGTTTGGCTTTGGTGTTTGCCTTACAGAATTCGCCTACGCAAAGTTGACATTTTGACCATAAAACACGGTGATTTTGCAGATAGATATAGTGCGGTAACATCTTTATTTAAAAAAGGTATTATTAGCCACAGCGGTTTAGGGCGCATGAGATTTTTCATTTCAGTTATTTTTTGCTTAAACAATCTAGTCTACGTACGCCTGCATAATGCCCTGCCTTCGGCTGTTAATTATGTTTTTTCCTTAACGATATAGTATCGTTTGTATAGCTTGGGTTTTAGGAGGCAGTTGAATTTATACTTGTTCACATCTTCCCACAAATTCCTACGTTACCAACAAAGATCTATCTAGCCTCGCTCGCTTTTCCTTAGCATCATGTTCAAAACTACCTTGAGACATTGTCTGTCTGTGAGGCGTGCGAAAATATAGAAGTCTGCGCCAACCCTCGGAGATTGGCGTCTGCCGTGACACCGGGCATGTTTCGCTTTGCATACAGAACTGGCAATTCACTCTCCGCTCCAGCCATAACAATGCTGAGCGTAAAAAACGTGTACTTGGACCACTTGAGCCTGCTTTGCATGTAATCTGACACAAAGCCGCCCGCCACACTCACAACAAGCACGTAGTGACCTCGCCCACGAGACAACAAAGCGACGGTGGCGTGCTACCAGCCAATATCGATAACATCACCTGATTGCACGGGCAGCGCTATAAGGCTTGTGGCCGGAAGGCAGTTCATGTTTTGGTTGGACTGTGGTCAAACTTGCCTGGGTCCACATTAGTCAAGTACCAACGGGACTTTTCCGTTTGATGCCTTTGTAACTTGCTTGTAGATTAGTTGTAGTCTTGGAAAAGCTTGATTAATGAAACTTTCGCCTCAGTATCTTGGATAAACTAAGTTGAAATGTGTTTATTTCGCTTGGTGAAGGAAATCGTAACACAATTTCACAAAAACAATCACCAAGCTGGAAGTAGCTGTGCAACGTAAATACGTTATCCAGCGCGAAAAGGTAAAGGGCACATTTGGTGGATCAAGGTTCACTACAGCTACAGCGTCATTACAAATCGTTTTAGGACGGGACCACATCGGAGGGTAAGTTGGGCACCGCGGAACATCAAGAATGGGAGAAAACGTTGGTGAAAACAGTCAGGGGGCCTGAAACTAACCACCCCAAAATGTTTTATAAAGAGTACTCAAACACTCATTTAATTAGAAAAAGATTTGTTTTACATTGTGTACTTTCAAAGTACCTGCAGCAGTGCGTGGTGTTGTTTGGGATTCGAACCCTCGGCAGCAACTTTTACACGGCTAGCTCAACCTGCAAACTGGAGAGGTCGAACTGCCAACTCTGCCTCCTGTTTTATTCTGCCTGCCACACACAGTAGCTTCATGCTTGGGAATAGCCAGACCGACCTAAGTCGCCAACTTTAAATGAAACGTCGCATATTTAATCATGGAATTCACACAAAACTCTCTATGTCGACTAGCGAATACAACACACATATTTGNATATGTACGATGCAACAATGTGAAGGTATTAGCTGCAGTTGGTTGGCTATGCATGACATTTGGGAAACATAAGCTAAGTTGGTAGTTCTCGGGCTGTTGGCTTCCAAAGGACGTCCGGACTGTTTCTTAACATGTTCGTTACGGAATATTTCTGTTTTAGATAATGCAGTTTTTCTTCATCTCAACAACAAGTATTTTGCTAATTTAGCAAAAACTATAACCCTTTATCTTGGTTTTACAAACGAGTTGCAATTAAAGTTGATGTTAAGTATATGTCTTCTTTATGCATGAATATAAAATGTATGGAACACAGGTGCAGAAATTACGATGGTGGTTTGCAATTAGCCATTATACCTCGCATCTTCTCCTATGGTTTCTTGGTGTCCGATGAAGTCGTAATCGATAGCACAAGGTGTACACGGGTAAGTGAACCTGGTCCAATGCTCGTTGCCGGTTTGGAGAGATTCCGGGGCGCCAAGCACAAGGTAGTTGATGAAATCACTGAACGTCGCGAGTTTTCCGTCTGTACGAAAGATGAGAAACACCAACTTTAAAGTGGCTGCAACAACTGAGGCGCAAAGTAGGTGCATTTTACCCACAAAATATTGCTTTTGGGCAAAGCCACTACTATTTTGGTAGAGTACCGATTTTAATTTTATAAAAAGCATGTAGCTTAAAGTGAAATTGTCTTTGTTCAATTGCATGTATATTTTAGTAGGAGTCATCAACCTAGTCAATCGAATATGCGTTTTAAACTATTATAATCGAAATATCAAATGGCTGCCAAACCCACAGTTTGAAACGATTTATTCCGACTTTCGACACAGATGTTTGTCGTACATATTTTATGCCTGTCAATAATTAATCCTATTTTTTCGTACTTTGAAATCTCTTTTTTTCTATGGCATAATTAATATGATTTCTAGTAAGCATACCCTTAAAAACAAAAAACAGAAAGTATTTTCCTTGTTACAAAAGTTGTTTTCAGGGTTTTGAATGACATTTTATGATAAGCTTTATTTATTGTCGATTTGGTAAAGCAAATGTTTCCCGGTGCTCTAGATTTTAAGTACTTAGTGTTTACCAAGGCTGGTTTTAATGATAAGGTATCCGTATAATTTTGTCTCGCGTGAATGTCTACTTTAATCGCGCCTGCGACAAAAAAGCATCTAATATTCCATCTACGTTTTTACGGACAAACAAACCTTTTACTGGTCCATACTGGGCACGAATCGATTTTGACAAAGCAGGAAATTCCGGACCAGGCGCTTCCAACTTTTGCCTGTAAGCCGATATCATTCTCTCGAACGGTTCACGAACTGTGATGGTCTGGATCCAGTCGGGATTGAGCAGATACTTCTCTTTTTCTGCCTCGAATATCTTTGTTCGACGGTATTTCTGCACTGTAAACTAATTGTAGGTCGACATAAAAACCCTGCTATAGGCAATGCGTATCGTTTAGAATATTGGAAGTCTATGTCGTGTCCTACGTCTCTTTGTGATGAAAGTACTCACTGACCGCAAAACTCACGGAGCAAACATAAATTAAGCAGCTCGCACACATTGGTTAATGTTTAGCATGACCAAACCTCATTAACAGTGGTTCCAAACTTTTACAACTTTTAGTTTACTACACAAGAAGTAACCATTGGTCTACCTAAAAAGAAATACTACATTTATCATGAAACTCGAAAGTGGATATTCCTTCTAGGTTGGGAAACACTGATCTATTTACTTTGCAGTGTATGCTTCAGGACGATTCTTCGGGCGTTACCAATAATGCTCAAACAAAAACAACTATTGGTTGGTTTAAAGTTTCCCTTACATCTTTTAGATTGTACCCTTTCAGTTGCCAATACAACTCCTTCCATCGGGTTGTTCCGGTTTTTCCCATGCTACAGTGTATCACTTTGTATTGTTCATCCATTAACATCCACGGCATCATGTGACTAATGTTATGTTGCAAATCTAAAAAGAAAGTAGATGAGGTAAAAATGGTAGAAAATTGAAATTTTATACCCAGGAAAAACCCTGCAAAAAATATACGTGCTATCATAGAGATGGGTTTCATGAATAGTCTAAACCAGACCTTCCCAAACTAAGGGTCGTGACCCTTCAGGGGGTCGCGCAACGAGTTTTTTGGGTCGCGAGTAAACCAAATTGACATATGGTCATAATCAACGTTTTTTTAACCATTTGCCTTGGTATATTGTTAGAATTATTATGTTAAATCTGCGCAACATAAATTATTATTTGATTTTGCTTTTTAGTAATACTCTTTCAACAAATGGTATGTTTTGAACTGTTTTTTTTTTCGTCAAACGTTAAGGGTCGCAGAAAAATTTAAGAAATCAAAAGGGGTCACAGACGAAGAGGTTTTGGAATCCCTGTTCTAAACCGCCACCTTTTGTGAATTTATTACCATGTTTTTTGGGCACGGTACTTCAGACTCGAAATTTGGTTACCGTATCTTTTGCATGTTTCACGGATTAATGCCCTCCTCTCATCCTGTCGTTTCTCCATTCTTTCAATGAACAATTCTTCTTCCGTTGCTGCAGCCACCTCTGTATCGGTCACTACACTCTCCCCTTCCGGGGTGGAGATCACTGGAAAGACTAAGCTTTATTTTTTTCGAAATTTGTTACTTTGCCAAACTAAAGACCAGTAAAACAGTTGGTGCTACCTCTGCAAGGATTTTAAGGGGACATCAGTGAGGCTATTTATAAAATGTAAAACAAAAACAATTGGTTAGTTTGTATTGAGGGCCAATTTTTACTTGAAACAATTTTGTTTTTTCTGAACCAAAGTGAGTACGGTTTTAAATGACAACTGTGTAAAGAATGAAGGACAATTCGGATTAACTAAATACATCCGGGCCAAAATCATTTTTATTTTGTTAGAAAAAGGTTCGTTTGTGACTGTATTCTGCTACTACATAATTTACCCTTAGACCATGTTTTAAGAAGTACTATTTTTCACAAAATGTGTTCACGAGTTAGTTTTAATATCTACAGCACCTTTAGGATCAGCGCTGACGGCACTTTTTTGGGCGTAGCTTCTGGATTTTTCCGTTGTCATGTTCCGACTGACTGCTATCACCAAAAACATCACCACGGCCACCAGTAGGAGCTGAAATGCATGTAAATATCGCATTTTGGCGTAATACCCTCGGCTGTTATTTGTACAGAGGCAGTCTTGCTTGATTTGGTAAAATCCAAATGTGGCTACAAGTTGAAAACTAAAAAACAAACAGCGAAATTGATGAAAAAATTCGTATATTTAAATGGAATATCTCCTGGAACCACACACGGTTATAAGAAGGCTGACTTCAGACTAAAAACTTACAGCAGACTAAACCAGCTTCCATTTTATCATTTACTGCTGGGGTTCAGTTGTGTGTTGCACTTCACTATAGCTAATTAAGTTTGTTGGCTAAACTAATCTCAGCAGCTTCCATCAATAAGTATCGGAATTTTGGTTTTGTCATTGTACTGTTATTAGGCCAGTGGTTCCTTCCCAGGGAGTAATTTTGTTAAATTCCACTTTATAGTAAAATTACTCTAGTGCGTAATTTCTTGTTAGGTAAACCAGTGTTTCCAAACCTTTTAACATTACTTTACATCAATTTATTCTTGACTAGTAGGGGAGGAATGAAAGTTCCAAAATAAGCAAATGAGGGAATGAACTGGGTTAGGCAGCTGCACATACGTAACGTCTATGCAACTGAAAAGCTTACGCTACTGATAGTACACCCTTGTACAATGCAAAATAATTTTCATTTCATTTAATTAATGCTGATACAGCTGTGTTTTTCACTCGAGGTTAAACTTTCAACTACTGATGTCTACAAACGTTCACAAAGAATGCAAAATAAATATCACACACTTTTACAGCTCTACAAAACAAGGCAAAAATTCTGCTTCTGTCTGATCACCCTGCCCATTGTTGCTCACATTTCCGGAGTTATTACTGGTTTGTACCCAGTACTTTGACCCTATGTGTGTACCATGGGTCCAATTTTATAGTGTCCGCTGGTTATTGTTCAAACACCATCGACCTACTTCGGACATGTTTGCCTAAACTCGCCCTTCGTACCGCGTTCTGTTTACGAGATAAACGTACCTTGGTTGGTGCTCGACCAAGTCTTGACTTGATATTTGTAGACTATCTGTTTTGACGTGCTTTAGAAAACATTTTTCGCATTTCGACAACATAAATATGTATGTTTTTTGTGCATGACATCAGCAAAAAATCCTCATCAGTTTATGTACCGATGCTGAAAACAGCGATTGGTGAAACGTTTGCATTACAATGTATACCCTATATACATGCTGTCCGGCACTTATACTTATACTACAATAAAACAAGAAACATCCGGTGTGATTATTTATTATAATTTACAACGTGAATGATTCATTCCTGTGTTGAAAACCAGGCGGTTTTTCAGTAATTAATAAACCGATTCCGGTATATTGCACATAATAGTTCGTATATGGAAGAAAATTTCACAAAAGGTTCAGCAGACGACATAGTATCGCTTTTGTAAAGTCTGCTGCTATGTTTTCCGGCGGGTTTTACAGCAGGGGTGTATCAGTTGTTTACACAATGTGCGATGTTTGCACAATGTGTTATTGAGTCAAAAATGACTGTATCTTTGCAGGGGTGTGTTTTCGCTGGAACAGATGATGTGACTGGTGTAAACATGTTTTGTGCATCACCACTTTCACTTTATGTTACCCAAGATCGAAAAAAATATTGTCAACGGAGGTAATTGATATTTTCCACTGCAATGACTAAATGCTGCTTCACGTTAGCTATGCTGGATTTTTTAATTTGCCCCACAAAAAAATTAAACCTGTAAGGACCGGTTTTAGACTTCTAGCGAAACCCTAAACCAGTTCAAAAAGCGAACCTTTGCTCAATTGTCTATATTAGGGAGTTTGAAGATTAATTAACATTTCCGTTTTTGGGCGGTTTGTGCT
>QXVZ01010148.1:0-12789 GCA_008931825.1 Phallusia fumigata | reverse complement strand
CGATTTTGGGTGACTTTTAACTTTCAACGAAACCTCTGAAACGGTTTAAACCGGAATCGGAGTCCAAACTTGTTAATACATCAAGTTTGCAAAGGCGACATCAGTCAGTAGGGCCACACAGATAAGTCACACAGATAATCATCTGTTGGGTCACAGTTTTGGTACTTTTCCAGAAAGTATGTTCCTTTTCTAAAAATATACCCAACTTTTGTGTTTTTTCCGTATATCAGGTAAAAATTTTATTTTTGCTGATTGCGGTTTTAACAGGTTAAGGGGTCGTGTAAGAGGCCAAAGCCGGCTGTAACCTGTTTGAATTTTTGAAATATTTCTGTAAAGCACCATCCTCAAACTGGAAGTTTTTGCCAATTTGTAAACCCCCAAAACCGTAAATATATGTTAAAAAACGCTACCGCTATATGGCGCTATTTTGTTGTCATAACATAGTGTTTACAAAGCACTTGGTCGAATGGTCTGAGGCGCTCGACCCATATACAGACATAAAAACCTGATCGGGATTATTTCTCGGGATCGTCCCGGGTTCAAATCCCGTGAAAAAAACAAAAAAACAACTCTGTTTAAAAAAAACTCCGGCAACGTTTATTCTTGTATCAGCTGCAAAAAGGGTAATTACCGTTTTATGAATTGTTTCTTCCCTCATTCATTAAACCATAAACTGCTTTGATTGACTGCGACGTGCTGCTGAAATACCGTCGTTTCATATTTTGTTTAGCTTCGACTAAATTAACTCGGTTTACCAAATTTGAATTGACTTGTGACACCGATTCACTACAGAAGTGATTCTTGACCCTTTTCGCATTAAAGTCACCTAAATAACTAACCAACCTCGTACCCCTGGTAGAAACCCATGCACTGCAATGTACACCCAGTGGCGCAAAGCCTTTGAAATTATTGGAGAAACTTTCGTTCTTGTGGGTAAGTTACGACGTCGCAATACAGATTTTTAGGTCACAAATAATGAGTTAGATTTCGGCTAAAATTGTCTTAAACGCCTTTAAAACTGTTTGCGATCGTCTAACTGCAAAAGTACGTAAACACTGCAAAAATGAAATCCGTAACATTTTTTCAAAACAATCGAAACAGTAATTTAGGATGGGGGACAAATGAATGCAAGTCCCCTAAAATTTTTGGCGAGACAGGTTTGCTGCGTACCGTACCATAACAACGTACCAGAATATTTTATTTATGACCCATGTCGTTTGAATCTAAAGGTAGAAATATAAAGATATACAAATGCAGTTTGAGAAAGTTGTTCTTATCGACTAATCTGTAGGTTTTAGACCGTTGGTAATCCGGTAAAATGAAATCGTCGCGAGGAAAAAAAGACGAGATTGCTTTTCGTAGTGTGTGATGTAACAAACTGCGTTTGGTTGCCATTTTTACATATTATCGACAAACGTTTGGAACCACTGTTGGTTTTCGTCATACTGTCGGAAGCTAGTTTATTTCAATACGATTTTACTATGCCTTTTTTCATCACTACCAATCTATGTCCGTCATAAAAATATTGCGTCACACATTCAGACCTATAGGACTAGTTAGGATTGGTTTCAAACCCTATTTATCTGAAGTTCTCAGTTATACTATTATAGATGATTTATTTCTGTAAAACTGGGATATATGCACTTAAGCTAAGTGATTAAAATATCCACAGGCATACCGAAACTACGCTACCTTTTTCATGTTTTTTGTTTCTATTGAACGTGGTCACGTGATTCGACCAACGCGAGGCGAGAAGAGAAGCTTCTTCTTGACCTTGCTGTTCTAGCGTCAACATCTAGGAAGCTCTGCGGAAAAATAATTTGAAAAAGGTAAGTTTAACAAATTTGTTTTCGAAGCTAGATTAAAATACATTACACGGAGGTTTAAACATTTTAAGTAGGCCCAAAAACAAACTTGTCTGGCAGAGTTTTCTAACTTTAATTACTTATGAGCAAAGAGGGTAAGGTGAGATTTTAAAAGTTTGGAATTTGCTGAAATGTATGATTTAAACAGTTGAATGAGATCAGAACTTTAATCTGAGTAATAATAGGTAGCCTACACAAATGTAAAGTGTAGTAACTTAATAACTAACTGTAACTAACTGTCTAAAAACGAAAACAGTAAGTTGTCCATGAGAAGTTGGTTTGCAAGTTGATGATTTGTGAAATGGAATCTATTTATTGGGGAGGAGTTATGATGGTTATTAAATGAAGCACGTGTAAATGATTTTTAAAAGTTTAACACAAACCCTAATTTAAGTAAAATGAATTGTATTTTGCATGTTAATTATTTGGGCAACGGCAGGGTATTTTGATTAAGCCTCCACATCTAAAATCAACTGACAATGGCCAGGTTCTACAGCCGTAGTTGCCTTGTGACGTAACAAAGCCACGTGAAGCAAGCCATTCAAAATGGACGCACTCTTTAAGCAATCGGCGCTTTTTGCCGATTAGCTCATTTAAGACGTTCTAGGCAATCCAGCGTTTTCAAACTGTTGTCGCGTTTCAGTGAAGGAAACTAGAAGTACATTGCTAATCCAGAGTTGCTTACTTGTTGTAGATACGTTGGCGTCAGAATTGGTTTTGAATTAAGGCTGCCTAATGTTCAACATTCTTTGATCCTGATGGTCCAAAAGCAAAGACCGACCCACACCGCATATGCTGCAACAATTTCAGTAAGTTGTTGTTTACTAACTTTTTCATGTTTTATTTGGCATATTGCAACACCTAGTAAACCAACGGAGCGTTTTTTTCATCGGCCTTGTTACTAAAAACGAGAACTATACACAATATAACAACGACAGAGTGTACTAGTTTATTTACTTATTAGCATTAATTGTTTGCCTAAATGTTTGTGGTTAATGGATTGTCTAACGTGCATTTACTTTAGAACAAACAATGAAAAGACCAAACACCGAGCCAGCCAAGCCTTGTTCACATTTGTGACGCCAGCTACTTGCAGCATCGACTCAATGAAGGTAAGCCCCTCAAATGTTTTGAAATTGTTCGAAGGACCGTTTTTATTACGTATATTTAACCCATCAACGGTTATTGCATATAGTGTGTCTTTTGGTTAGTTTAAGGCAAAGTGTAAGCTAGCATTCGAAAACGTCACTGCGTGTGCTTAACTTTCAATGGCGAGGTTCTACTGCCGTGCTTTACTTGTGACGTAACAGGGCCACGTTGTGCAGGCCATTCAAAATGGACCCACATTTTGGGCAATCGGCGCTTTTTGCCGATAAGCTCATTTTTGGCGTTCTAAGCAATCCAGCGTTTTCGAACCGTTGTCACGTTGCAGGTGTGTAGCGAGGGGCTGAAAAACTCAGTTGCTAATCTAGTCACTCCATGATTTTAGATAATGCTGGCATCAAAAGTGCTGCTGAATCAAGGCTGCCCAATCCTAATGGTTAAGAAGCAATGAACAACCAACACCGTATATGCTGCAGCATACGATTACAGTAAGTTGCCGTTTACTATAGTAATAACTTTTTCATGTTTATTTTGGTGTTGCAACCCCAAGTTTAATGTTTGCAACTCCTAGTAAACCAACTGAGCGCTTTTTCATTAGCCTTGTAATTAAAAACGAGAAGAATATACAATATAACGACATAGTTGTTTGCAAAGCATGCAATTTTATTTACTTATTAATATCAATATTTTTTTGCCTAGATGTTTGTGGTTGATGTATTGTCTAACGTTCCTTTTATTTTAGAACAAACCAAGCAAAGACCAAACGCCGAGCCAGCCAAGCCAAATTCCCATTTGTGACCACAAAGGCAGCAACGACAAGGTAGGCCCACATTTGCATGCAAAACATTTGTGTGCCGATATTGTCCAGTTGTCAGTCTTTTAACGGGCATGTTTAGTGAGACAAAGTTAACTACAAGTAGCGTGTTTTTTGGTCGGTTAAAAGCAAAGTGCAGGCCAGCGTTTGGAAACGTCACTTTGTGTGCTTGAACGTTTCTGTTGTATTTATCAGGGCATAATTATCATTAGTGTCCGAAAGGTCAGTTTTCAACGCGTAAATTTTACGTGGGTTTTATGGTTGGTTCAAACTTTAAAGCAAAGTGTAGGTTTGTGTTTAAAAACTTCACTGCGCTTCCTTAACTTTCTTGTTGCAAACTTCAGGGTCTGATTATCTAAAGCTTTATCTTATCATGGTCAATAACTAAAATGTGTGACACAATTAATGCAGTGGTTTGTCAACTAGTTTATTTTTTGGTTCTTTGTATAAAATTCAGTTATTTAGTAGCGATTTCAAAAGTTGTTTTTATTTGTTGGTTTATTTCTATGTTTGGGTTGAAAAATAGAATCCATTTGGTTAACGCAGAAAAACACATTAAATGTAGAAAAACATCCAGTCCAACACAAAAAAAAACTTCCGGTTTTTAATCTTAGATCAATAACGCTTGTTCAGTCGCGCGCTGTTTGCTAGACTGCTATTCTCTGCCGCGTGTTGTTTAAATGAACTCACGATGCTTGGTATGCGCCACTTTGTCACGTGACAAGCCAATATTCCAAACTGTTCGCTGAATTAGCGGTAGTCGCTGATTGCCTGCATTCTTCGGGTTCCAGATTGATGACTGCTTGCCTGGGGTGTCAATCAATGTGGCCACGTGCATTACGTGTGTCTCCACGTGTTGTGACAGCGCCTTCAGTGACGGTGTGGAGCTTTGGGCTTGTTACTGTGTGTAGGCAACAGCATGTAGTTTATCTTTTTTCGGCGGGTCCATAGGCGTCGATTTAGGGGTGACCGGGGTGACATGTCACCCCCCACAAAAAACCAGGGGTGACAACATATGTATTGTCACCCCTGGTTTTCGTTTAAATACCCGTAAGAATCGGCATGGTTACGTAACAGCAAATTTTAAATGAACAATGTAGAAACTGAGGTGCGTTTTGTGCTTGAATCACCTTGCAACTCCTCAGTGAAAACTTGTTATACATCGCGTTTATTCAGTACAGTTCACAAAATTGCGTTGGTTATTACTTAGATCGCAAGGTGTGTACATAACGTCCTACGTACTGAATCAGCCATATACCAGAGATATCAGAAATAATCAAAAGCAACTGCAATATTTGACTCAACGCTTTATCAAAGTGATTTTGTTTATGTGTGTTAAGCTACAACAAAGCAGTATGCAAGAGCAGCAATGTAGATTCTAAACTAAACGACCTAAAGACCTTGTAGCTACATTCGTCCGAACACAAATTTTCATGCATATGGCGAACCACAATACATTCGTAACTTTGGATAGTCTTATAAGAGAATCGTTTTACAAACGTGTTCAGGCCCAAACGAATTAACGGGTGAGTACCCGTGCCACAACACTAAACTTTGTTTTTTTCCCACGTGTGTCTCAACCGCATATTAATGTAGTTTGATCGCCAAGGAAGTGTTATAGTAGCTGTCACGTGTGTTGGGATGACGCAGACTCTTGCTGTTGGACACGTTTGTTGGTGTAAAAACAAAGCGGAATTCGCGTCATTTACCTTGCAGAACAGCTGCATTTAATATAGTTTTCGCATTTCCACAAGCATCTCATTACGTCAACATGCGAATTTGCTGCTGCGTGTTTTAAAACCTGTCACCGCTAATATTTTACAAAACGTTAAAAAATCGACGCCTATATGGGCGGGACCAAATGTGTGGCACTGATTTTGACATCAAATTTATGTTTGAATGTTTCCTGGCATAGTTTGGGTTTTTTTATTATCACCCGTGGCTGATTTAGATGAAGCTTACACAAATTCTGTTGTGGAATATTGCTAATTTGGATATATTATATTATTGGACAGGAGTTCAATACATCGTTACCTTCAATATTTCCTTGAAACATGAAACTCACCGATTATACTTATAAGTGACTGTACAAACTTAAACGCTTATGTTGTCGACAGAATGGTGATGTCTCAAGAATAAAATCGCCGATTCGACCTTGAACTTGCGACACGGCACCATTGCTTCATGCAAAAGCGAACAGCTGAATTGTGCCTGTGCTAAACGTGACAGCACTAATGGACTGGGAATTCATTTGAACACTACAGCTTCATTCTGTGCAAAGAAAAAAAGCGCCAACCCGGCCTAAAACTTGTGATGCGGCATCATTGCCTCATCCGAACACGGACAGTCAAACTTGGATTACCGTATGCGTATCGGACTTACAACGGACAACAACAACAACGGACTTGGACTTTCATTTGTCCGCGAAAAACTTTATTATTATTGTGCGCGACGTTCTATACGCGATGTCAACCTTTAGCGGGCCATCCAAAACACATTTTCGGGCGCACAAGTTGAAGATTATGACTTTCGCAGCCTGGAGGAAGAAAACTATAATAGGTCAGATACAACGAAGAACAGTATAATGTGCCTTTACCGACAAGTCCGCAGCAATGTAAAGCTTAAAGCGCGGATAACAAAAGCAGCAGATTCTACCAAAGTTCATTACCCAGTGAGAATCTTCTTTTTAAAGGCAGCATTGTATGCTCCAAGTATTAACAGTTTTCTTAGAAGACCAGCCATTGCCCTCATTATAGACGTATGGTATTGTATTGATCAGCAGAGGAACATCAGTGGGCTGCAAACAGTTCTGCCCCTAGACTTACATGCAACAGCTTTTCAGTTTGCAACCCAATTCAGGCTAAAATTTCAAGCAAAATGAAAGAAAAGCTGCTGCACAAAAGGAATGTTTTTCTGAATATTGAGCGGTTTGCAACGTTGTTGAACTTTGGTGTTGTGTGAAATTGTTGGTGGTTGAAATCAGTTTCTGGTTTCGACTGTCGGCAATGCCCTTCAGCTTTAACTTGCGCAACAGCCCCTCACCCCCAATACCAGGTTGTTCAACGTTGCAGCTGCGTATTCGTATTGCTGGACTGTGCACGGTCTTGTAATGCGGACGGTATTTTGAAAAATTGCCAGGTTTGTGCAGCGAGACAGATTATTTTGCTATGTAAGTTTACCCTTTACAGTTTAAAAACGAAAAGAACTATAATTTTTGAAACAGAAAAATTGTGTTTATTGGTGTTTGGTTGATTCCGTAGTTTGTATTATTATGATAATATCTTCCTTTGGCACAGACAGCTGCAATACAGGGTGGTAGCAGTACAGAACTTAGATACAAAAACAGGACTTAAACCTCAAACCTGCGTATTGAACAAATGAATTTCTTCCATTTTTTTCGAATTTTGTTTTACATTTTGAAATCTGGTACTTGATCTCCGGGCCATAGTTTTCAAAACGCAGCGACGTCTGTCGATAAAATTAGATTCACAAAAACGCATGCTTGTGTGTGACATTGTGTAAAGTGCCCATCCTGAAACGCAGCGGATGTTAAAATTCCCCTAAAATGCATGTTTTGTCAAGAAAATTGTCCCTGTATCTTCAAGCGACGCCTACAACTGTAATTCTCTAAAATCTATACTCGTTGTATTGTGCAATGTTTCCCCACGTAACTCAGCGATTACTGAAGAGTAAAAAAGCCGTCAAACCTTTACTCTATTGTGACACCCCTTTTGAAACGCAGCGGTTTCTGACGATAATATAACGGGACTTCAAAATGCATGCTCGGATGCTGTGCTTTAAAACGTTTTTAACCCAGCAACCAACCTTTCTCCCAAAAGTGTGTTTCCATATTGTATTGTGTAAAATGATCCCTTTCATCACCCAGCGACGGCTGGCGATAGTTCTTCAAAACGCGGCGACAGCTGGCGATAAAGAAAAAGACCCCCAAAATGCAAATTTCTGTGTAGTATTGTCGAAATTTCCCTGTTTTAAATCCAGCGACTGCTGGACGTAAACTTACTCTCCCTACATATTCGTATTTGTGTTTGCTATTTTTGCTACGGTTTGTGCTGGCCTTATTAACGATGTGCATCAAACCTTAAAGTAAGTATCCGTTTTGCAAGTTGCCAATCTTTAATTCCTTTGTTTACGTGAATTTATCCTTCGACAGATGCACAGCGGCGGTGACGTGTCATCACTCGTTGCTGAGGGAACGTGGTTTACGTTCATCTGGGTGGGCGGGCTCGTGCAAAGAATCCGAACTTTAATCGGTAAGTTATTTCTTTGTTTTGCAGCTCGTGCCTTGTCTCTTTAGTGCCGATTATATAAGCCCTGAAGCGTTTGTTGTCTGCTCCGTACTAAAATCAGCTCCAGGGAGCCTTATTATTTTGGTGTCCTTCGTCTTTTTACATACATGGTTTCGGAGAGCATTTACATGTCCATTTTTGCATGTACATGTAATAAACAGAANTAACGATGTGCATCAAACCCTAAAGTAAGTATCCGTTTTGCAAGTTGCCAATCTTTAATTCCTTTGTTTACGTGAATTTATCCTTCGACAGATGCACAGCGGCGGTGACGTGTCATCTCTCGTTGCTGAGGGAACGTGGTTTACGTTCATCTGGGTGGGCGGGCTCGTGCAAAGAATCCGAACTTTAATCGGTAAGTTATTTCTTGGTTTTGCAGCTCATGCCTTGTCTCTTTAGTGCCGATTATATAAGCCCTGAAGCGTTTGTTGCCTGCGCCGTACTAAAATCAGCTCCAGGGAGCCTTATTATTTTGGTGTCCTTCGTCTTTTTACATACATGGCTTCGGACAGCATTTACATGTACATTTTTGCATGTACATGTAATAAACAGAAACAACGACATGGCGTTGTGCAACTTTGTACGCATATTTTAATGGCAACATTTTGGGATCCTTTAGCGGAGCTGTGTGCTCTCTTGTGTGTGTCTAGATGTAGTTTTTAATATCGCCCCTTTTTTGCGGATCCAAAATCAACTGCTCCATTTACTGCTTGCACCTAATGGATCGTGACAAATTTGGCTTCATAAAGTTTGGCGACTGATAGAATGCAAAAATAAACAAATTTTTATGTCCGCAGAGGGATCTCTTGTCCTTGCTGGAAACTCAACAAGCCGAAATACACCAATCGAAATCCTGCATCGCACCAACCAGCCTGCAGCAATGCAGCAACTAAAAACAGGTTTGTGAAATTTGCAATCAAACAAATCAAGAGAAGGTGCCACTAAAGAGCCTACTTGATGCACTTCTCCAATGCTACGCAAGGCTTTGATTACTATTACGATTCGAAATTTGCTTGTGATAATGTTTCAGTGTTAAATGAACTTTTCATGTTTTTTAGGTTGCTGTGACGACATAAACGGACAAAAGCACACGACATGACGTGGTGTGACGTCTTTTGTTTCTTGGGCGAAGCTGCTTGAGGCTGAAAGTAAGTTAGAACCAAACCCTTACACCTATTCTTTTTGTTAGAGATGTTTTAATGCAATTTTTAAAAACACACGCATCTTAATAATAAAAGCAGACCTTTCATAGCCTCATAGTCACATCTTTCAAATCAAACTGTCTCATATGCTTGGACTAGTTTTGTTATTAAATTTTGTCAGGTCTTAACCACAACTCATTAAAAAAATACCACATTTATCATGAATAACTTAACTGTAAAGCGGAAATTGAACCCCTAATGCCTAAAATGTTTCCATGATCGCAAACACTGCAATACACTCTAGCCTACTTTGCGCCCTTGTTGTGTTGTAGCATGTTCAGCATTAACCGTAATGTGTCTTGTACAGGCGATTGGGATTTCATTGGTGTTGAGGCTTAAGAAGATCTACCACAAAACTGGAAACGCAATAAAGCTTCAAGGTGAGGCAATAACTCTCTTCATTTTACTCGTCCTCGTTTTTGCACGGTAGTAACGCTTTTACAACAAATAAAACTACATGGAAAACTTTTTATTTTTACAATGGAACCTAGGGTACCCCCAACTACATGTTTTCTAAAGTGGCTGTTTTTTTACAACCCAAAGCATTCTTTAGAAGAGCGATTCCCCCTATTCAATTGAGACACAGTTAAAGTCGCAGTTAAACTTATATGTGATAGTTTGAATTAGTCTGACATGTGCTAAACAAAAGTCTAGTTAATACGAAAAAACCTGGGTTTTAATTAATAGTTTTGTGTTTCAGATTCTTCACATCCATGTCACCCTCAACGCTTCATCACCAACTTCAAAAAAATACGGGCTGTCAGTTATACATAGGAGATTGCTGCGTTATAGTCAACAATGAATGCGAAATTTCCACCTAGGCCCATAACTCTATAGGGTTGCTTTGCGGCCTCCATTCGCCATTATAGGTCCAGCGAAGGGGAGGCCCAAGTTCTTTTTGTTTTTTTGGTGCTACATATTAGGTCGCAACAAGGTCTACGTACTTGTAGTACCGATAAATAGGGAATAGGGTATAGTCAGGAGTGGGACATTTTGGGATTCGCGCGCCACATTTTTCCCTTAGTTATTGGTGTAGTTAGGCGTGGCGCGTTGTTAAATGGCTTTAGCTCTAACCATAGGGATAGAAATTCGTCGCCGTCACCCACCCAGGCCCCCAAGGGGTTAAAAATCCACCGGAGATGGGTACCGGTGCAGGCGTTCCTAGTAAACTTCCATAAGCCGTCGGACGAAAGAGCCGGTTGGTGAGTGGAGAGGAACGGTTCGCGAGCACGCCGGCTAAAAATACTGTTAAGTGTTAATTTCCCCCTTTCCCCCCTCGTAAACTGTCCGAATTTGGGAGGGTCCGTCTTTGATGATGTTGTTTATAGCAGTGCCCCTACATCGGTCTGTTGTGCGCAATTACACGTGGCTGTCCCGGGGGCACTGCTTTCCCATTTCGTCATAAGCTTGAGCGCATTGAAACAGGGATTTGTCGTTCGTTGTTGCACTGCTCCGTCAGTGCCGTGCAGCCGCATCGACTGAACGATCCAATCACAGTTTATTCTTCCTTAAGAAGACACTGGAGTGTGGTTGGGTCGCGATGTCATGCGGATGCACACAACTTTCTTTGTATGCGGAGGCAAAACTTGCCGTCGCGCGGTTCTTGCCACTCGTTTTTTTGCAGGTTCATTTTTTTACAGGTTTCCACAGGTATTTTTTTCAGGTACACTTGCAAGTGTTTCATTGTTTATCTTTGTTATCATTACTGTATTGATACCATAACTACCCAAAATCTCGCATTCATTGTTGACTTGGCCCTATAAGCCCACTAAAAGCGCTGTTTGTTTTATAACTTTGCTTTTTGTGGAGTTTAGACGGCCAGACGCGGTAATCTCACCTTCTACTTTTCTAGGCTAAGTTTTGTTGACAGCGGTCAGTCAGTCAGTCAGCATAGCAGCTTTTTTCTATTGTTCTCGTTTCGTTTTTTTTGCGATATCGACGCGCAGGACGATGGCGGTCCACTGGTATGTTTGTGTGGGTATGTGTGTGTTAACTATATAACGTGAGGTGCAAATTGCACTGAAGAAGATGGACATCCAACCGTGTACGATTCGATAGAAGAACAACCAATCGAGCAAGATAACCGAAGAACAATACAACAGATAATGAAAACACAAGGGGATTAAAACGATTGAATTGGGTCCTAAACCGGTTCAATCGTCCGGGTCACGGCTTCGCTGTCACAAAGTTATTTTGTTGTTAACCACATCCAACCCTTGGTGGCAACTTTTGGGGTTTTGTTGACCACAACTAACCCTTGGTGGCAACTTTTGGGTTTTTGTTGGCCACAACTAACTCTTGGTGGCAACTTTTGGGTTTTTGTTGACCACAACTAACCCTTGGTGGCAACTTTTGGGTTTTTGTTGACCACAACTACCCCTTGGTGGCAACTTTTGGGGTTTTGTTGACCACAACTAACCCTTGGTGGCAACTTATTGGCGTTTGTTGACCACAACTAACCCTTGGTGGCAACTTTTGGGTTTTTGTTGACCACAACTAACCCTTGGTGGCAATTTGGTTGACAATTATTGACTAATTAACCTTTTTGTTTCAGCAGGAAGTTAGTATCTCAACATATAACTTAAGCAGTTTAATACACTGCTTGAAATGAAGAGATAGATATACTACTCAAACTGAAGTAGTTTGGGATGTTGAACCATATTTAACTTGGTAGTTTAAGACACTACCTGAAATTGGAACCTGCTTATATTAGATTATGTTTGTAAAATCTTTCTAGGCTTTGACTAACCTTTAGATTTGTTTCTTTGTTTTTTTGTTTTTTTTAAACAACGCGTTGCGATGTACGCATATTAGCTCTTCCTTCCTCTTATGTTAAACCCAATTTGTAACTAATAGCTAAACTGAAATCCTGGTGTGATGTGAATGTGTTTTTGTATTATCTCTCTCCTAACTCGGCGTCGCGAATTCAGATCAAATTTAGCTTTGATGAAAACTGCGATCAGCTTCGCGGTTAAGGCAGGCAGCAAATAGCGGGTCGCCATCGTCAAAGCTAGCATTCAGCAGTACAGTGTTACAGTGACAGAATCTGCTTGCACAAGACCATGGAATCTGTGTGCTGGTTTTGCAACCAGTTTCGAAGTTGAGCATTGTGTGTTGTTACATGACAAACTAACAGTTTGTTTTTGTTTTTCAGATATGTGGACGAAGATTGGAAAGTCGGAATGGGCTGTTTTTATTTCACATCTAACGATGTTTTTGTTTTTGTAGATCCGACGCAATGGTATTTTTATGGTGGGAAAAAAATAAAGGAAAAAATATGGAAAAAATAAAAATTG
This sequence comes from Phallusia fumigata, assembly GCA_008931825.1. Classification (NCBI taxonomy): domain Eukaryota; kingdom Metazoa; phylum Chordata; class Ascidiacea; order Phlebobranchia; family Ascidiidae; genus Phallusia; species Phallusia fumigata. The sequence goes on along the minus strand of QXVZ01010148.1, from coordinate 201 downwards.
CAACGGAACGAACAATATAACAAACAACAGCAATATACAATTATTGGGAATTTGTTTTCACGTAAGTTCACAGGTATGAACTAGGCGTCCATTTGCAGAGATTTTTTTTTGGCAAATGGACCAGTGTCTCTTCCTCGTCTCGGTGTGGTTCTGCGCCAGACGAGGCTCTCTCCACTGCTTTATATGAGAGACCCACTGCGT
>QXVZ01010142.1:0-35408 GCA_008931825.1 Phallusia fumigata | reverse complement strand
TATGCAGACATTGAATGTATATCCAACATGGGGTGGTAGTGTATTTTGAATGAAAATATGGAGAACGCCACCTCTCTAGTTTTTGCATGTTACTTAGCAAGCGGTTACCTCATAAGCGGAACAATATCGAAATGATGTGAAATTTGGAAAGTTTGTACATGGGTCAACTTGTTAAACAATGCCAAAATGAAATGAAATTTTGACAGTTTAGGTAACATGCCATTGTGGTGTATTAATTTCTTTGTTTGACACAATGGTAAGAGAGTTGCTCCACTGGCTTTGTGGAATGGGAAATGTTAATAAACAATGTTTGTCCTAGGTGAAATTCAGACAGTTTGTATAACATGTCATTGTGGTGGATTTGTTGCTGTGTTTCACCCTATACCCCTGGTAGTTGACTCACTAGCCTTTTAAAGTTTGTTGAGTCATATTTAGTTTATCATCAATTCTGTTGTTTTGTGATATAATTTATGTGAAGTTAATTAAAAGTATGTGTATTACAGTACCCTAAAATTATTCTACTTTGCATGTGTGGGGACCCATGCATGTATGCCTGCAGAAACAATTTTGTTGTAAAAAGCTTAAGTAACTAATTTCCAATAGCTTTGCTTAATTACCAGGTTTTGCACATTCACATTTCTGCATTTTCTCTTAGAAACTTAGACAAGCAAGACTCCGCCGAAGATCATTGTTGCTTGTAAGAAGTTGGATAGCTGACTTCAAAATGCTTAACAGGTAACAAACTGTAGTCAAACATTTCCTGTTCAAACTTGTGTCAGAGACAATTTGGGAAACACAATTTGATTGTAGAAGGCTAACCAGGGTGCACACTGTTTAGCTGTTGCAGTAATTTTTCGATGTGACTTACAAATGAACAAATTTGATTTTGCATTTTCTGTCTCTGGTATGTTTGTATTTCAGGAACTTCAGAATTTTGAGTGGAACTTCTGGGGTTTTTGATTCCCAATTGGCCAACAAGGTAATAAACAAAAATGCTTTTTATGATAAATGTCATAAATTTGATGGAAGCTAACCAGGGCACACACTGTTTGGCCATAGCAGTTTGTTTTTGTGATGTGTTTAGTGATGATTTTGCATTTTTTTGTCTTTGTGATGTTTTTGTTTCAGGAATTTTGGTACGATTGTTGAGTGAAAATTGGGTCTTGGAAATGAAGCCCATTAACGAAAGATTACTGGCCTTAAAAGGTTTAATGCTCAATAGGTAATTAAATATAGTACAGTACACATATTGTTTTCACTCTGAAATTTTTACCTTGCAGCTTATTCATGCAATTTGTCATGAAATGTTTGATGGATTTGGATGTAACTTTCACATGTATTTCTGCCTGCANCTCAATAGGTAATTAAATATAGTACAGTACACATATTGTTTTCACTCTGAAATTTTTACCTTGCAGCTTATTCATGCAATTTGTCATGAAATGTTTGATGGATTTGGATGTAACTTTCACATGTATTTCTGCCTGCAAAAACAATGAAGCTTACGTAACTATAAGACAATGTTTATTCATGTTGGAATACACCTACAAGTTGGATAATAGTGTAAATAGAATGTCTGTATATGGTAAACCAACCTTCTAGTTCAAATTTGCAACCTAAAAATGTTTTGTTTTTTGATAAGTTCTGTTGAAAGCTAACCAGGGTGCACACTGTTTAGCCTTCTAGGTATGTGTTATAGATTGCCATAAGCAGTGTATAGCGATAAGCTGTAATTTTTCTGTTTGTTGTGCGTTTTGTTTTCAGGTCCTTTGCTCTTGCCACTGTCAAGTGGAAATCAGTATTTGGATGAAAAACTACTGACTGTAAGCTTACTCCGATCACCGACTTCAAATGTTTCAATGCTGAACAGGTAATTAACAAAAGTGAAATACAATAATGTTTGTTTTACGATAAATTTTCTGATAGAAATTTTATTGGTGATGTCTAAGCAGGGTCACCTGTAGGGGACAAATTGTTTTCACTCATTTGTTGAGCATATGTAGTGAACATAGGGCCTTAGTGGTTAAACTAATAAACAAATTTCTGATTGGGATAAAATTTTATTAGGTTTTAGGTTGCGTCATTGTGGTGTAGTGATTTTTGCATTTTACTGTATAGCCTCAGCGGTTACCCCACTAGCCCCCTAAAATGGGTCAAATTATTAAACAATGCCTGAATTAAATTTAATTTTCATAGTTGGTGTAACATACCATTGTGGTGTATTGATCATTTGTTTGATGCCATAACCCCAGTAGATACCCCGTCGACCCCCTTAAAATGAGTCAAATTACTTAACATTGTCTATATTGGATGACATTTTAACTGTAATTGTAACATGCAATAGTGGTAATTGTAACATGCAAATCCTAGAACCTCGGTAGTTACCCCACAGAACTGACTGTAACTTACGCAGTTTGTAGGACATGTTAGTGTTGTGCACTTTCAGTTAACCCTAAAGCCTGACATGCATCCAGAAATAAGCAATATGTACATATTTGCATTTGTGGGAGACCCATGTGTAACACATCTTTTGAATCGGATAATAGTGTATAGTTGATGTCTAGATATGTGAGTCACTCTTCTGGTTGGCATGTTAGACACAATTTAATTGGGTTCCAAACTATTCTTTACTTTTTGTTTAATTTCGTTGTTCCTTAACACCACTACCAATTAGCATTTGCATGTGTGTGAAAACCCATCTGTTTATGCTTGCAAAAACAATCATGTTACAAAATGCCAAGGCAGTTTTAGACCCAGTGTAATGGGGCATGGGACTAGTAGATATTACTCAATGTGACAAAAGGAAATGCTAGAGAATGCCATTTTTTTTCACCGATTAGTAGCAGTGTTATTGTGATGAAGAAGGAATTGAGTATGTGCCTCCAAAATTAGCTGAAATTTGGTTAGTTTGTGTAACATGCCATTGTGGTGGAAGTTGGTTGCAAAGTTTATTAGCTAGTTGTCCCATTTGTTTTTGTAACATGCCATAGTGGTGCAGTAATTGATGTTTTAGTCCTGAAACCTCGGTAGTTACCCCACACAACTGGCTGTAACTTACGCAGTTTGTAGAACATGTTAGTGTTACCTTGTTTTCAGTCAAGCCAGTACACAGTGCACTTTATTATGTTATTAAATGTTTGACAACATGTTTTTAACTTTGTTTTGTAGGAGAAGTTTATTGTGGAGAAAAGAGAAACAGAAATAATCTACATTTTCAGAGTTAAGTTTTAATATACTAAACATTTAAATCATGATATTGAGTAACAGGGTGGTTTAGAGTGCACGCTTTTCCTCCTCTGTAGTTTGGTTGCATTACTCGGGCCATAAATTTTTGATTTTTTTTAAGTTTAATTTTTTACACCGCTCTGCATTTTATTTCAGAATGTTGGACTAGGATCATTTAAGAGGAGTTGGTTTCTGGTCTAATGCTCCAGGTAATTAACTGCAGTCAAGCACTTTACCAGCCTTTGGGGTATTATTTTGAGATATGATTTGCAAGTGTATGAAAATAATTGTGCATGTTTTGTCTCTGGTATGTTTTTGTTTCAGGAACTTTCATCTTTCTGCTGTTGAGTGAAAATCTAAATTATAAGTAGACTATTTCTGGTTTTTGGATTGCTGGGATTGCCAACTCCAAACGGTTTAATGCTCAACAGGTATAGACTATAGTCAAGTACATTACCAATTTAAACCTGCAAGCTTTTTTTGAAATTGTTTGTTTGACAGAGTACGATTGCTGAACGCTAACCAGGGTGCACACTGTTTAGCCTTCACAGTATAATTTGTAATGTAATTTGTAGGAAATAGCATTTTTCTATCTCCTTGTTTTTATTTCAGGAACTTTGGTCTTAACTGTTGTCGAGATTCTATCTGGTTGTTGGAATACTGGGATTAAAGACTTCAAAAAGTTTTTCATGAAATGTTTGATGGATTAACGACTGAAAGGTATATTCATGGAATTGTGCCATTTATTTGACCCCACAGCCCCAGTGTTTACCACGCTAGACCCAAAAGTGTAAAACGTTTTTTAAAAAATTTGCATGATGGCCAACACCACAAACAAAAAGTTTATTTCATTAATGAAAATGAAGTTGGTTGCATACGTTATGAGCCAGTTGAATGGAACTTTCGGTGGTATAAGATAAATTGCGGTCCATAAATTGTTTTGTTACCTGGATATTTACCATGATTCATTTCTTACATTGCTCTGCATTTTTGTTTCAGAATGTTGGACCAGGATCATTTAAGAGGAGTTGGTTTCTGATCTAATGCTCCAGGTAATTAACTGCGGTCAAGTACATAAGTACATTAGCGGTGTAGGAAACAAATTGGTAAACAATATTTTGTTGTAGAAGGCTAACCAGGGTGCACACTGTTTAGCCGTCGCAGTATAATTTTGCGATCTGTATTACAATGATAAATGAGATGAATTTTTTCTGTCTGTAGTTTGTTTTTGTTTTAGGAGCTTCAAGGGAAAACCAGAATTTGGGGGATTATTTTCTGGTTGTAAGATTGCTGGAATCGCCAACCCCAAGGTAAAATTAAACGTAGACCAGTATACAAATTAAGTTAAATTACCGAATTAAAATGTAGTTGTATATACCTTTATGTTAGAGTCGATTGAAGCGTGCAAGGGTAAAGGTTTATGCTGCTCCAAATAGTGAGCATTGAGTTGACTTTCTGCATGTTTTGCTTTCTATTTTGCATGTTCATGTGTTTTGCTAACTTTGCAGTTGTCAGCATCTGTAGAGATGTCCACGTCTAACTATTAACTAATTCCTCCAGCAAAACCATGTAAATTACAAAGATTTCAAGATTACCATTCAATTGACTAACATTAAATGTGAATGTAGGTATTAATTTTAACGCAGATATGTTTTTTTTGAAAGACTGTTCCATGATATCAAACAGAGTTCACCTGGCAAGAATTAAACCTGTGACAACCAAAGCAGTGGAGGAATTCTGTTGATATGCATCATCATGTTGAGAAGCATCGTGCGATAAAATGTAAGTAAACAAACAACTAGGGATGGGCCAAAACTACAAGGTCGGTCAAGCACGCTTGGTGTATACTTTTTCAAGGTCCCTTATCTAGCCACCAAGACCGTAGTTAAGGTCTAAAGGTCCCTTCTGCATAACATATAAGGCAAACCAACGCTAAGTGAAACACCCATGTGTTTTTTAAGTAACATCAGCAACTAATCAAAAACACCTTAAAGTACGTGTGTTTCAACCATTTGGCTTTTAAAAAAACAGTTACTTTTATTCTTACCACCTTTTAAAAATGGAACACGTTGAAACACGTTAGCAGCGGAAAATATTTGCAGCATTGTCACTTACAACTGACCGATAACAAACCCATTTGTGACTTGCCCATATGACTCGATGTCTTTGGAATCTTTTTGTGTTCCTAATCTCTCCCAGAAAAGTAGACAATAACATACACTCTGTTCTATCCTTAAATGTTGCACATGATATTTATGAGTCCCTTCCTGTTTTAACTCTGTTTGTTTTGTTGTTTTTCTTATTTCTCCCCTGCAGCTTGTCCATGCACTTTTGGCATGAAGTGTTTGATGTATTTGAATGAAACTTTCACAGCTGGTAGATATGGTCAAGGCGGTGTGTCATGAGTTTAGTTTAACCCCATAGCCGCAGCGATTACCCTGCTAGCCCCAAAAAAGTAAAACGTTTTTCAAATGGTAGTTGTATGAACCACTTCCCAGTTGAATGGAGGTTTAGTGGGTGGTGGTTCAAGTCTGGGGTTGTCACTAACTTAGTGAGCACGAGTCCCTGGTGGTTGTCTTGTGGCTCCCCCAGTGGTTACCCTTTTAAACAATATCTGATTGGGATGAAATTTTAACATACTGTAGGTTGACCTATTGTGGGGTATTATTTGCTACATTTTACGTATCAGCCCCTGCGGTTACCCCATTGCCCCCCTAAAATGGATAAAATACTAAACAATGTTCGAATTAGGTGAAATTTGGACAGTTTGTCTAACATGCCATGGTGGTGAAACCATTGCCGGGTTTTACCCTAGAAACCCAGCTGTTGTCCCACTAGCCCCCTAATATGGGTCGAATTTTTAAACATAATCTGAATTTGATAAAATTTGGATATTTTGTGTAAAATGCCATGCAGTGTGTTGATTTCTTTGTCTGACCCAATAGCACCTGCGGTCACCCAACTAGCCCCCCTAAAATGGGTCATGTTCGAATTAGGTGAAATTTGGACAGTTTGTAGAACATGCCATTGTGGTGAACTGATTGCTTTGTTTAGACCTATAGCCTGGACTTGGATCCAGAAAAACGCACAATGTAGAACTTTGCATGTGTGGGGACCCATGCACACTGCCTGCAAAAAAAATCCTAACTATTAGACCCAATGTAAAATAATGTGAGGAATATATCCTCTTTTGATATTGGGTAATAGTGTATATAGAATATCAGCCACCCTTCTAGTATTACATTGTTTTATAGCAGCATTTATGCTGCGAGTAACTGACATTTTGAGAGTTAGGTTTTAAGTTAGATATTTATTTGTGTACATAGCGAAATTGAGTAACATGGTGGTTTAGAGTGCACACATTTCACCTCCCTGTATTATTAATGCATTGCTTGGTCCATAAATTTGATTTTTATGGAATGTCCCACAAAAATAAAAAAACTGTAGATTGAATCGCCGACTTCATCAGCTTAATGGCGCATTTTATTATGGACTTCATCAGCTTAATGTCTTTGTAATTTGGGAAAAAATGTTTTTAAACGTTGCTTGCAAACACCACAAACGGGACGTTTCTATGGTGACAGGGTTACACAACTGAAAAAGGTGTTGGGCCTCAGTTGTATGGAACAGACCTGTCCAACCTACAAACCGAAGTACAACAAAACTATGTGTTAATCGCAAATAAGTATCATACTCATTCTTAACAGTCTTGACAATTTAAAATTCTCCGTATTTGGTTGCATTACTAGGTCCATAAATGTTTGATATCTGTGGATAATTAACAGGGATTCATTTTTCACGTTGCTCATTTTTTTCAGACAATGAGACCGACAGTGTTTGAAAGAGCCCATTTCCAACAGCTTATTGCTTCAGGTAATTAACTGTAGTCAATCACAATAGCAGTTTAAACTTATGAAGGGAATATTTTGTTGAAAGCTAACCAGGGTGCACACTGCTTAGCCATCGCAGTTTAACAGATGAATTATGAAACTAAATTGCAAGTGTATAGAGATGAATTTGAATTTTTTCTGTCTCTGGTATGTTTTTTTATTTCAGGAGCTTTAAGGGAAAATCTAAATTCGAAAGAGATTATTTCTGGTTGTATGATTGCTGGGATCACCGACAACAAGGTATGTTAGCTGCAGACAATTAAGTTAAGTATTTCCGTTGCTTATTTTTTTTCAGAATGTTGGGCCAGCAAAGGAGCTTGTTACTGGCCATGGACTGAATTGCCGACTTCAACAGCATAATGCTTCAGGTAAATAACTTTAGTCAAGCACATTAGCTGTTCAAATCTATGTAGGGATCAATTTGTTAAACGATATTTTGTTGGTTGGGGTGCAGGCTAACCAGGGTGCACACTGTTTAGCTTTTGCAGTATAACTTTTGAATTATGAAAGCGATATAAATTCCAACTGTATATAGATGAATTTGCATTTTTCCTCTCTCTGGTATGTTTTTGTTTTCAGGAGCTTCAACGAAAAGTCAACTTCAACAGCATAATGCTTAAGGTAAATAACTTTTGTCAAGCACATTAGCTGTTCAAATCTATGTACGGATCAGTTTGTTAAACGATATTTTGTTGGTTGGGGTGCAGGCTAACCAGGGTGCACACTGTTTAGCCGTTGCACTATAATTTAGCAATACAAGTTGCAATTGTAGAGAAATGAACTTGCACTTTTTCTGTCTTCTGTATGTTTTTGTTTTAGGAACTGCGAGGGAAGACCTGAATTTTGGAGGAGACCATTTCTATTTATAAGATTGCTGCAATCACTGAGCCTAAGGTAAAATTGATTTTCTGTTGATTGGAAATTTATTTGTTAAAATGATACGCTACTGCATTTTAATACATGAGGAATTCTAGACCTGTTGTGGTACGTACCCGAGACTGATCGTAATTCTGGTTTTGTTGCAGATTTTTAGATAAACAACAAACGAATTCAATTACCTGGCAAGAATTAAACCTGTGGCGGCAAAAGCAGTCGAGGAATTCAGTTGACACCAAGTTACCAATGACAAATGTAAGTAGACAACCATCTAGACATGATCGTGTGTTTCAAAACAATTAAAAATTACTATATTTTGTTGGTGATGAAAGCTAACCAGGGTGCACACTGTTTAGCTGTCTCAGTATAATTTTGAGATATTTAATTATGATTCTATAAAGATGAGTTTGCATATTTTGTCTCTGGTATTTTTTATTTCAGGAAGTTTGGTCTTATCGCTGTTGAGGAAACATCTGAATTTGGGAAGAGACCATTTTTGGTTGTTGGATGGCTGGGATGGTTTAAACTTGCAGGCTCAATTACTAAATGTGTGCCTAATGATAAATTTACAGAGTTTGATTAGCGAAAGCTAACCAGGGTGCACACTGTTTAGCCTTCGCAGTATAATTTTGCGATATAATTTGCAATTGAAATGAATGTATAAAAATGAAGTTTACATTTCTGTCTCTGGTATGTTTTTTGTTTCAGAGACTTATTTTCTGATGTCAAGAAAAAATCTGAACTTGAAAGAAGACGATTTCTGGTTGTTGGATTGCTGGGATGGCCAACTTCCAATGAATTTATGCTGAACAGGTAAATAACTATGTTAAAGTGCATTGTGCTTCCTGTAAGTGGCACGTACTGTTTTCACTCTGTTTGTTTTTCGTTTTTTTTTTTTTGCTCTGCAGTTTGTTTGTGCAATTTTGCCAAGAACTGTTTAATAAAATTGGACGAAACTTTCACAGCTGAAAGATATGATGCTGTAGCTGTGCCTTTGACCCCATAGCCCCAGTGTTTAAACCACTAGCTCTAAAATATTTGCATGCTTCCAAGCACCACAAACGAAAGGTTTCTGTGGTGATAATGTTACTTAGGTGAAAATGAAGTTGGTTTCATAGACCATGAACCAGTTTTCCCGGTTGAATGGAAACTGAAGTAGCTTTAAGTTGATGGCTATGGACCCCCTAGTGGTAAAACTTGTAAACAATGTTACATCTTTTTAAATAGTGCATAGAGGAAGTCTACATATGGGAGCCACCCTTCTGCATGGCATGTTAGGAATCACTTGGTTGTGTTCTAATTAGTATTCTTTAATTTTCTTGTTCCTTTACACCACTACCACTTAGTAATTACACGAAAACATTGTTTAGTAGTAGTTTGTTGTCACGTAGAAGGAAACAAAGTGACCCACAATTTCAGAGTTAAGTTTAAAGTTGCCAGATGTATATTTATACAAAGCCGAATTGAGTAACATGGTGGTTTAGAGTGCACGCTTAACTGCCTCTGTATTTTGGTTGCATAACTTGGTCCATACATTTTTATTAACTGTGGATAATCACCAGCGATTCATGTTCACGTTGCTAATTTTTTCAGAGTGTAGACCAGCATCATTAAAGGATCCTGCCTCTGGTTGTAGACTGAATCTCTGACTTCAACAGCTTAATGCTTCAGGTAATTAACTTGAGGTGGCTTGACCGCCCTTGAATTTACAATTTTGTTATTTGGTTTGTTAAAATTGATGCGTAGCGTAATTAAAAGCGATTCATTCAGTACTTATACATTAAACGTTAAACAATATTTTATTGATGATTAAAGCTAACCAGGATGCACACAGACGTCGCTCAATAAATTTGATGTATGAGTTACAAGTGTATAGAAATGAATTATAATTTTGAGATATGAAATGCAAGTGTATTGAGAAATGAATTTGCATACTTTGTGTCTCTGTTTCAGGAACTTTCGTAAAATCGCTGTGGAGGAATAATCTGAATTTGGGAGCAGACCATTTTTGGTTATTGAATTGCTAGGATCGCCAACTTCAAACGGTTTAAAGCTCCGGTAATTAACTATAGCCTCAGGCAAATTTCTAATTCAAACTTGCAAGCTCATTTATTAAATTTTTGCTTTACGATAAGTTTTGTATTCAGAGTTTGATTGATGAAAGCTAACCAGGGTGCACACTGTTTAGCTATCACACTATAATTTTGTGATATAATTTGCAAGTGTATTTTGGTTTTTCTGCGTCTGGTATGTTTTTATTTCAGGAAATTTCGTCTTGCCACTGGAAAATCTGATTCAGGAACTTTGGACATTCGGAAGGAGATCTTTTCTGGTTGTTGGATTGCTGGTATGATAATTATCCAAAAGTACTTTATCAATTTAAACTTGCAGGATAAATGCACAAATGTTTGTTGAACGTTTATTTTCGTATTTAAATCTTGATAGGTGAAGGCTAAAAGGGTGCACATTGCATATCTATTGCAGTATAATTTCGCAATATAACTTACAATTGTATAGAGGTGAATTTGCGTTTTTTTGACTCTGTTATGTTTTGTTTCAAGAACTTTGGTCTTACCGCCGTCGAGGGAGAATCCAGATTTTGGAGAAGAACTTTGCTGGTTGTTGGATTGCTGGTATCGCCCACTTCAAACGGTTTATTACTAGACATGTACTTAACTGATAGTACGTTTTTGATCAAAACTTCCATGTAAAAAAAATGCACACTCTTTATCCTTTGTGGTATAATTTTGCGATATTGCAAGTGTATAGAGATAAAATAGCGTTTTTCGAACTCTGTGATGTTTTTGTTTCAGGTGTTGAACTTTGGTGTTTGGCTGTCAAGGGAAAATCTGAATTTGGGAGGATACCATTTCTGGTTGTAGGATTGCTGGCATCCAAACGTCTCCGTTTTCGCTCAACAGGTAGTTATCTGGAGTGTAGTCAAGCACAATGCCGAGAAAAGCAACCTTTATCAAAAATATGTGTTTGACCATAAATTTTTCATTTAAAATTAGCCTTCTGAGTATAATTTTTCGACATGATTTTCAATTGTTTAGAGATGAATTTGCATTTATATTTTTTTGTTTCAGGAACTTCGTTTTTCCCTCTTGCGAAGGAGAATCTGAATTTGAAAGAAGACCATTTCTGGTTGTAGGATTACTAGGATCGCCAATTTCTCCGGTTTCTTGATATGGAAGATGATTCTACATTCTACATCAACGGTCAAGCAGCCTCATCCAGGACTTTACATTTAAGGAGGATACGTCTGATGTCCGTTCCTTCACATCTCACTCCCTTTACTTGTTAATCGGTAAAAATACAATTTTAGTCATGAAGATGAACGTGGGTGCACACATGTTGGTCTTAATTGGGTCTTTTACTTTTGTTGTGGTCGCATGTTTGCCGAAACATTCTGTATTGCGCAAAATTTTTAATTTGTCATTGTGAATTGTGTATACCAAACTGTGCATTTATACTGTCTTTTCTAGGTTGTGTATGTATGTGTTGATCTTGTATTGTTAAGTATGCATGTGTTGATCTCTTATTGGTTGTGTATGCATGTGTTGATCTCTTATTGGTTGTGTATGTATGTGTTGATCTTGTATGGATGCGTATGTATGCGTTGATCTCTTATTGGTTGTGTATGTATGCGTTGATCTCTTATTGGTTGTGTATGTATGTGTTGATCTCTTATTGTTTGTGTATGCATGTATTCATCTTGAATTGTTGTGTATGTATGTGTTGATCTCTTGTTGGTTGTGCATGTGTGTGTTGATCTCTTATTGGTTGTGTAAGTGTATGTCTTGATTTCTTATTGTTTGTGTATGCATGTCTTGATCTCNTGTTTGTGTATGTATATGTTGATCTTGTACTTTTATCTCTTATTGTTTGTGTTTTGATTTTGTATTGTGTGATCTCTTATTGTGTTGATCTCTTATTAGTTTGTATGGTTGTGGTATGTGTTCTCTTATTGGTGTGTATGGTTGTGTATGTATGTGTTGTGTATGTATATGTTGATCTCTTATTGTGTATGTATGTGTTGTTATTATGTGTGTTGATCTCGTATTGTTTTGTGTATTTATTTGTTGATCTCTTATTGTTTGTGTATGCATGTGTTGATCTTGTATTGCTTGTATTGTTGTGTATGTATTGTTGTGTTGTGTATGCATGTGTTTGTGTTTTGATTTTGTATTGTTGTGTGATCTCTTATTGTATTGATTGTTTGTGTATTTGTATCGTTGTGTGATCTCTTATTGTTTGTGTATGTGTTGATCTCTATCATCTCTTTGCATGTGTTGATCTCGTGGTATTTTTTGTAATAAAAAATGTGTAGAAAAATTTCCAAATTTCACAGAGGAAATTCACCTCTAGAGAAAAAAAATCCCACACCTCTAGAGAAAATCCAACACCTAAAATCCCACCGCTATAGAAAAAATCCACCTCTTAGAGAAAAAATCCCACCTCTATAGAGAAAATCCACCTCTATAGAAAAAATCCACCACCTCTATAGAGAAACTCTATAGAAAAAAATCCCACCTCTATAGAGAAAATCCACCTCTATAGAGAAAATCCACCTCTAGAGAAAAAAATCCCACCTCTATAGAGAAAATCGAAAATCCACCACCTCTATAGAGATAATCCACCTCTATAGAAAAAATACACCTCTAGAGAAAAAATCCCACCTCTATAGAGAAAATCCACCTCTATGGAGAAAATCCACCACCTCTATAGAGAAAATCCACCTCTATAGAGAAAATCCGCCTCTAGAGAAAAAAATCCCGAGAAAATCCACCACCTCTATGGAGAAAATCCACCTCTAGAGAAAAAATCCACCTCTATAGAGAAAATCCACCACCTCTATAGAGAAACTCCACCTCTATAGAGAAAATCCACCACCTCTATAGAGAAAATCCACCTCTATAGAAAAAAATCCCACCTCTATAGAAAAAATACACCTTAATCCCACCTCTTGAGAAAATCCACCACCTCTGAGAAAATCCACCTTTATAGACAAAATCCAAACGAACGAAGGAGGTCAGTTTATTGTAATTTTTAATAAACATGTTACGAATACGAGAACATAAATTACGAGATAGAAATACGAGATAACAACCGATCAAAACAAACGATATTACGATTTCAAAGACATGATTTACAAACAAAACAAAAAGACATGATTTTAAAATCAATACAACCAATAGAGATCAACTCAAACAATAACAACTAATACACAACTAATAAGAGATACATACACATAATAAAACATACACAACCAATAAGAGATCAACAAATGAACAAAAAGAGATCAACATAAACATGCACAACCAATAATGATCAACAAATACATACACAACCAATAAGAGATCAACATATACAATAAGAGATCAACATAAACATCACAACCAATAAGAGATCAACACAATAAGACATCAACATATAATAAGAGATCAGCACATACACAACCATTAAATAAACACATACACAACCAATAAGAGATCAATACATACACAACCTTAATAAACATGTTACGAATACGAGAACATAAATTACGAGATAGAAATACGAGATAACACAACCGATCAAAACATACGATATTACGATTTCAAAGATCAAAGATACACAACCAATAAACACAACCAAAACATATCAACGCACATACACAAAAATCAACACATACATGCACAATAAGACATGAACACATAACCAATAGAGATCAACTCAAACAATAAGAGATCAACAAATACAAACACAACCCACAAACAAAAAGACATCAACATGTCAAACGATACGATTTTAAAATATACATACACAAACAATAAGAGATCAACAAATACATACACAACGAATAAGAGATCAACACATACATACACAAACAATAAGACATCAACACATACATACACAACTAAAACCAATAAGAGATCAACACATACATACACAACTAATAACAGATCAACACGTACATACATACATACACAACTAATAAGAGATCAACACATACATACATACACAACTAATAACAGANAACCAACACGAGATCAACACATATGTACACAACCAATACGACATCAACATACACAACCAATACGAATTTTGAACAAACATGCACAATCATTACGACTTCAACATATACATGCACAAGTATTACGGTATCAATATATATGCATACATATGCACACCTAATAAGATGTCAACATACACATACACAACAAATACGAATCTAATTCATATGCATTTCAATTGCGCAATGCAGAATATTTCAACATAAACACGGCGACAACAAAAGTTGAAGATGATTGTCCTACGTTCCAGATGACTGGCTTATCCGACCGCTGTCCGAGCTTTTCGAACATCGAAACCTCTTTCATACGGCGAATAGAATTCTTATTTCAATTCTTCTGAACGATACGAAGAAAAGCGCCTGAAACAAAGAAGAATGTGATTTCTGTATACTGCCTGTTGCGAAGCACATAGTACAAACATTTCGCGAAGGTTAAACCGTGTGCACAACAAACTTTTTGGTGTTTAAATTGATAATGTACTTTAGTTAATTACCTGTTGAGCAATGAAGCGTTTGGAGTTGGTCCTGTAGCCAGAAACGGTTGCCCTAATATGCAGAATTTTCTTCGATAGCAGCGAGCGAGGCAAGTTCCTGAAACAAAAACAAACCGGAGACAGAAAAAGGCAATTTTAACTTCCGGTTGCAATCGTTATTGCGAAATCGTATCACAAAGGCTAAACAGTGTGCACCCTGGTTAGCCTTTGATAAAAAAAAACGTGTTGAATTGAGCTTGCAGGTTTAAATCAGTAATGTACTTGGCGATGTTGAACATAAAACCGTTTGGAGTCGGTGATCCCAGCATCCCTGCAGTCAGTAAAGATCAAGGCCAAATTGCGCATCGTCCTCTTTCTGAGGCAAACTTTCTGAAACAAAAACATCACAGAGACAAACATGCAAATTCATTTCCACACACTTGTAAGCCATTACGCAAAAAAAGTGCACCCTGGTTAACCTTTACTAATTAAATCTATAATACAAATTTATTGGTTTGAACTTGCACGTTCAAACCAAATAACACGTTTGAGTCGGCGATCCCAGTAAGCTTCCAGGCAGAAAAGATCTTAATCCTGAATCTCGGTTTTCCCCCGGTAGCGGCTAAGAGACAGAAAATGCACGTTTATCAAAACACTTCTAAACTATATCACAAACGCATTACGCGAAAGCTAAACAGTGTGCACAATAAAGTACTTGACAACGGTTAATTACCTGTTTAGCCTTAAAACGTTTGGAATCGACGATCGCAGCAAACTTGCAGCCAGAAAAGATCCGAAATCCCGATTTTTCCTCATCAGAGGTAGGACCAAAGTTCCTGAAACAAAAACAATAAAGAGACACAAAATGTAATCATTTATTTCTATACATTTGTAAACCATATGCCAAACGCATATCCCGAAGGCTAAACAGTGTGCACCCTGGTTAGCTTTTACCAATCATCTCAAAATTTATCGTAAAACAAACATGTTTTAACTAATCTTGCACGTTTAAATCAATACAGTTAATTACTTGTTCAGCATTACAACGTTTGGAGTCGGTGATTCCAGCATGTTTACAGTCTGAAAAGGTCTTTTCCTGAATCTGGATTTTCCCTCGAAGACCAAAGTTCCTGAAACAAAAACAATAAAGAGACACAAAACGCACTAATTTCTATATATATATAACAAACGCATATCATACAAATTAAACAGTGTGGACCCTGGTTAGTGTTCACCAATTAATCAAGATTCATTATTAAACAAGCATGTTTTAGTTCGTTTAAAACGGTAATATATTTGACAACACAAAATTACCTGTTGAACATTAAACCGTTTGCAGTCGGCGATACCAATAATTTCGAAGTCAGTCGACGTCTCGTCCCAATTTTAGATTGCGCCTCACCCGAACTTTCTGAAACAAAAAAATCACAGAGACAAAAACGCAAATTCACCTTTTCTAAGCCACGGCACAAAAACACAAAAAAATACCGAGAAAGCTAAAGAGTGTGCACCCTGGTTAACCTTCACTCATGCAATAATACAAGTTTATCGTAAAACAAACATCTTTAAATTAGCCTTGCACGTTTAAATCGGTAATACACTTGACTACGGGAATAATTCCCTGCTGAGCATCGAAACGTTTGGAGTCGGCGATCCCAGTAAACTTGCAAGCACAAAGGGTCTTTTCAGCAAACCAGATTTTTCGTCGACAGCGGTAAGACCAAAGTTCCTGAAACAAACAACAATAAAGTGAAAAAAAATGTATGAATTCTTCTCTATACATTTGTGAAGCGTAGCGCAAAAACATAAAGAATGCTAAAAAGTGTACACCCTATAGCCTTCAATTACATTTTTCAAATAAGATTTATCGCAAAATAAACATTTTTGATCAATTTTGAAACATTTTGAAGTTTGCACGTTCAAATCCGTAAGTACTGGACTATGATTAACTACCTGTTTGCCATTAAACCACTTGATCTTAGCAGTTTCAGAATTATTTCTCGATAGCTAGTTAATTACCTGTTCAGCATGAAAGCGTTTGGAGTCGACGATTTCAGCATGTTTGCAGCCAGAATAGTTCTTCTCCTAAACGCCGATTTTCCTCAAAAGTGGTTCGACCGAATTCGCTAAAACAAACACAACAAATTAAAGAGACCCAAAATGCACAAATTCATCTCTATATACTTACAAAGCATAGCGCGAACGTATATCGGTAACGCACAAAAAAAACAAATTTAAATCAATATTTAATTACCTTCTGAGCATTTAACCGGCGAACGGTGATCCCAGTAGGCCTACAGTCATAAATGGTTTTCTCCCAATCCCGATTTTTCCCTCGACAACGGTAATACCAATGCACCTGAAACAAAAACAAACCAGAGACAGAAAAATGCAATTCATCTCTAAACCCTTATAAACCTAATGACAAACGCATATCACAAAGACTAAACAGTGTGCACCCTGGTTAGTCTTTACAAACTAAATCTACAAAACAAATTTATCGTAAATCAAACATGTTTAAATTAGCCCCGGATGTATAAATCGATATAATACACTTACATGTTGAGCATTATAACGTTTTGAGTCGGCGATTCTGTCAGAAAAGGTCTTCTCCGAAATCCAGATGTTTCATCGGTAGCATTGAGGCCAAAGCTCCTGAAACAAAAACTTCATGAAGACATAAAATGCAAAATTATCTCTAAACACTTCTAAACCATATTACAAACGCATATCGCTAAAGCTAAACAAAATTTTAAAACTAAACTTATCTTTAAACAAATGTGCTTTAACTCCCTACATGAGGATATTACCTGTCCAGCATTAAAACGTTTGGAGTTGGCGATCCCAGCAAACTTGCAGCCAGAAAAGATCTTTCCCCAAATGACACCAAATGCCGATTTTTCCCGCCAGCGGTAAGTTTCTGTAACAAAAACCTCGAACACAGACAATGCAAATTTATCTCAAAACGCTTCTGAACCATATCACAAACGCATATCACAAAGACCAAACAGTGTGCACCCTGGTTAGTCTTTATCGAACTGTCTTCTAACCAAAATCTATCGTAAAACAAACATGTTTTGACTAAGCTTGCACGTTTAAATCAATAACACCTTAAGCTACAGATAATTTTACCTGTTGTTGAGCATCAAAACGTTTAAAGTCGGCGATTCCAACAAGCTTATATAGCCAGAAATGATTTCTATCACATCCTTCTCTCGACAGCGGTTAGGTCGAATTTCCTGAAACAAAAACATCACACAGACAGAAAATGCATATTCATCTTAATTAATTTGTAAACCACACGACAAACACATGTTGTAAAGGCTAAACAGTGTGCACCCTGGTTAGCCTTACCCAATAAACTTCAAACATAAAATGTATCACAAAACAAACATGTTTTAATTTACGTTTTAATCGGTAATATACTTGACTGAACATTAAAACTACCTGAACATTTTTTAAAACGTTTGGAGTCGGCGATCTCAGCAATCTTCCAAGAACCATCTTCTCCTAAATCCCGATTTTTCCTCGAAAGAGATACGATCAAAATTTCTGAAACTAAAACATCACAGAGACAGAAAATGTAAATTTATCTCAAAACACTTATAACTGAAGCTGAGCAGCGTGCACCCTGCTTGAGATTTCAAATTTATAATGTACAATTTGTCGCAAAAAACACATTTGAATCAAGCTTACACGTTCAAATTGCTAAAGTACTTGACTATTACCTGTTAAGCATTTAACCACTTTCTATCGGCGATGCCAGCAGCTCTGCAGTCAGAAAAGATCAAATCGAGAAAAGCTAAACAGTGTTGCAGCCAGAAAAGGTCTTTTCCGAGATGCCGGTAAATGCCGATCTTTCCTCGACAGCGATAATACCAAAGTTTCTAAAACAAAAACGTCACAGAGACAGAAAATGCAAACACATTTTAAAACACTTCTAATCCATGTCGCAAACGCATATCACAAAGGCTAATCAGTGTGCACCCTGGTTAGCCTTCAAATATTTTTTTAAAAACGAAATTTATCGCAATCAAACATGTTTGAATTGAAATCAGAAATATACTTGACTGTAGTTAATTACCTGTTGAGCATTAAACCACTAGGGAATCGGCGACCCCAGCAAGCTTACAGCCAGAAAAGATTTTTCTGCGACAGAGCTAAGACCCAAGTTCCTGAAACAAAAACATCAGAGACAGACAATGCAAATTCATCTCTATACACTTGTAAACATATGACAAACATATATTACAAAGACTAAACAGTGTGCACCCTGGTTAGCCTTCACAAATCAAGCTTCTAACACAAAATTTATCGTAAAACCAACATATTTTAATTAAGCTTGCACGTTTAAACAGGTAATAAACCTGATTACAGTTAATTACCTGTTGAGCATTAAACCGCTTTGAGTAGGCGATTCCAGAAATCTTGCAACCAGAAAGGTCTCCTCCAAAATTCGGACTTTTTCCTCGACAGCGGCAACACCAAAGTTTCTGAAACAGAAACATCACAGCGACAGAAAGTGCAAATTCATCTTAAAACATTTGTTATCTATATCGCAAAAGCACATCGAAATAGCTAAACAGTGTGCACCCTGGTTAGATTGTTAAATCTTTGAAACAAAATTTATTGCAAAACAAACAAGTTTGAATTAAGCTTACGCGTTCAAATCGTTTAAATGGGTAATATACCGGACTCCACTTAATTACCTTGTTCAGCATTAAACCGCTTGGTGTCGGCGATTTTAGTAATCCTACATCAGAAATGGTCTCCTCCGAAATTCCGATTTTCGGTAAGACCAAAGTTTCTGAAAAAAACAAACATAACAGAGACAGAAAGTGCAAATTAATCGAAAAACATTTGTTAACCGTATCACAAACGCATGTTGCAAAGACTAAACAGTGTGCACCCTGGTTAGCCTTGAATTAATTTTTTACGATTATGAAACAAACATGTTTTAATTTACGTTTAAATTGGCAATATACTTAACTACAGTAAATAAACTGTCGGCGATCCCAACGGTCCTACAGTTAGCAAAGATCTCACACTAAATCCCAATTTTTCCTCGACAGAGGTAAGATCAAAGTTTCTGAAACATAAACATCACAGAGACAGAAAAAGTAAATCTGTCTCAAAACACTTGTAATCCATAGTGCAAACGCATATCGAGAAAGCCAAACAGTGTGCACCATGGTTGGCCTTTTAAATTTATGAAAAATTTACTGCAAAACTTATCGAATTAATATTGCACGTTTAGATCGATAGTGTACTAGACTATAATTAATTATCTGTTGAGCATTCAGTCGCTTGGAGTCGTCGATCTCGGAGGTCTTTCGCCAAACCCCGATTTTTCGTGGACAGTGGTAAGACCAAAGTTCCTGAAACAAAAACATAACAGAGACAGAAAATGCAAATGCATCTGTATACATTTCTAAACAATTTTAAACCATATCGCAAAATGGGTACTTGACTGTAGGCAATTACCTGTTTGGAGATCTCACCTACAGTCAGAACAGATGCTCTTCCAAATCTGAATTTTCCCTTAATAGCGGTAAGATCAAAGTCCCTGAAACAAAACAATAAATAGACACAAAATGCACATGTTCATCTCAAAACACTTGTAAAGCATAGCGCAAAAGCATAACGCGAAAGCCGAACAATGTGCAACCTGCTTAATCTTCACCAATCAACTTCTAACACAAAATAATTTCCCCAAATCTGGATTTTCCCTCGAGAGCTGTAAGACCAAAATTCCTGAAGCAAAAAAAACAGAGACAGAAAAATGCAAATTTATCTCAAAACACTTCTTAACCGTATGACATACGCTTGTCACAAAGACTAAACAGTGTGCACCCTGGTTAGTCTTCACCAAGTCTTTATCGTAAAACACAGATATTTTACATAGGCTTGCACGTTTTAAGGGGTAATATGCCTGACTACACTTAATTACCTGATGAACAATAAACCGCTTTGAGTAGGCGATTCCAGTAATCCTGCATCCAGAAGAATCTCCTTCAAAATTCAGATTTTCCCTCGACAGCGATAATACCAAAGTTCCTGAAACAAAAACAAACCAGAGACAGAAAATGCAAATATACCTTAAAATATTCTGCATCATATCACAATTGCATATCGCGAAGTCTAAACAGTGTGCACCCTGCTTAGCCTTTATTTACATTTTTCAAACAAAATTTGACCACACTTACCTGTTAAGCATTAAAACGTTTAGAGTTGGCAATTCCAGTGATCTTATAAACAGAAATAATTTTTTTCAAAATGTCATATTCTGATTGACAACGTCAAAGTTCCTGTAACAAAAAATCACAGAGACAGCAAACGCTAATTCATCTTTATGCACTTGTAAACAATATCGCAAAATTTTACTACGAAAGCCAAACAGTGTGCACCCTGGTTAGCCTTCACCAATCAAACTGTGATTAGAAAGTTGTTCCTTGCATAAGTTTTACACGTTACTGTGCATTTACCTGGGGCATTGAACGTTGAGTCTTCGATCCAATCTTGGGCCAACCAATATGGACTGAAAAAAATGCACAAATGTTAAATGAATCGCTTTTAATAACGCACACAAAAATTTATCAACCAAGTAAAACAATTAAAATACAGAGGCGGTAAAGCGTGCACTCTAAACCACCCTGTTACCCAATTTTGCTGTGTAGATGTAAATATCAATAAACTATAAACTTAACTTTGAATCCAGTTTCTTTTGTTTTCTTTTTCGCCACAATATATTTCTCCTGCACAACAGTATAAAAAAACAATGTGAGTGTTATAATTATCTTGATTGATAACGAAAGATGAGTTAACTAAGTATGATAATGCTTGGACGGTTGTTTACTTACATTTGGCAAGTGATGCTTCTCATCACATTGATGCACATAAACCGGATTCCTTTACTGATTCTGCTAATGCAGATTCTTCGCTTGCCGAGTGTATCAATCCTTTTGATTTTCTGACACATCTGCAAACAAACTTAAAGCAGCATTCGAGCTCCATGTACAAGCCCACATCATTCATGCGTTTAACGTTACTAGGATAGTATGGCTTATTTTGCTTCATATATTTACACTTAGTTTGCTGACCCACAGTTAAACGGTTTTAACAAGTCCGTTATTATTGTAGTTTGGACACTTCCAGCGATGCTGACATGCAATTGTTAAATGGAGCACACTTGACATGCAAGTTGGTAAGTGCAGCATGCAAATTACCATGGAAACATCGACAACGGGCTCGCCATTCTTCGCAGCATCAGGTAGGCGTTTACGAAGCTTTTAGCGTAACGTTTTAATTTTTAGTTTAAAATTTAATTTAGATTTTAAGTTTAATATAGTACCTGATATTGGCCTGACGGAACCTTAGGAACTTGGTATTATATTCCATTCCACTCCAATTACTTAACTTACATTTAGCATTTAGATCTTCCGACACGCCGAGTCCTTTAATCTTTTTTTCCCGGAGTGCAGGTGTGGTTAATTGATTGAAACGGATTTAATTTTGACTGAAATCTGCAACATAACCAACTAGTTCGTTATACATGGGTTGACATTATGTCTAGAACTGTTTGTTTAGGTAAACTACAAACTACGAGTTGTCAGTTTGCAGCAAACAGACCCGGGACGTACAATTAACTGAAAAAAATAAGTACGAGTCTCTACTTCTATTGTCTTGGTTCTTTCGCACCCGAGTACACGAAGACACTTATTCAGTTTCCTTTTTCCTGCAAAAGAAATCAAAAGCAACACCAGAAATTCAACGCGGTAAGTAACCTAGTTCACAACATATTTAAATATGTCAACATTTGAAGACAAGAGAAAGCTAAACAGTGTGCACCCTGGTTAGCCTTCAATTAAACGAAATTTTTCGCAAAGAAACCGGTCTGAATTAAGTTTGCAAGTTCCAATCAGCAATATACTTGACTCTAATTAATTACCTGTTGGGCATTAAAACGTTTGGCTTCGACGTTCCCAGTAATCTTTTAGAAAAAAATAATCTCTTTCAAAATGTCAAATTCCGCTCGACGGCGTCAAAGTTCCTGAAACAGAAAAATCACAGAGACAGAATGCGCTTATTTATTTCTATTCACATAAAAAACATGTAGCAAAATTATTTTGCAAAGGCCAAGCAGTGTGCACCCTGGTTAACCTTCACCGATCAAGTTGTGATAGCCATTTGTACCTTACGTAAGTTTTACCCGGTAATGTGCATTACCTGGGGCATTGAACGTTGAAAAATGTTTACTTACATTTGGCATGTGATGGTTCTGATCAAAGTGATGTATATCAACCGAATTCCTCCAGTGCTTTTGCTGCCGCAGGTCCCTCATTGCTTGCCAGGATGTACCAATCTCTGTAATTTTCCAACACATCTGAAAAAAAAACTAAAAGCAGCAATCAAGTTGATAAACAAGCCTAGAAGTTTTTAGTGTACTGTTTCGCAAGTATTCTTACGTTTAACATAACTACGATAAATGTGTTTTAATATCGGAAATTCGTTGATATTTATATGTGGACACTTCTAACGATGCTGACAAGCGAATAGTAAACGGGACACGTGCAAGTTAGTAAGTGCAACATGCAAATCATCATGCAAACATCAACACCGGGCTCGCTATTCGTATCAGCAACAGGGAAGTGTTCACGAAGCTTAGCTCGACGTAGTTTAAAATTTAATTCAGATTTTAGGTTTAGTATAAATGTTTGACATTTGTCTGATGCAAATCCGGTGTGTAACCTAGTTCACAACATATTTAAATGTGTCAATATGCGGAGACAGGATAAAGCTAAGCAGTGTGCACCCCTGGTACCAGCCTTCAATTAATTCAATTAACAGAAAACGCTCACTCATCTCTATTCACTTATAAACTATATCAAAAAAAAACACATCGCTAAGGCCAAACAGTGTGCACCCTGGTTAGCCATTACCAATCAAATTGTGATTAGCCATTTGTTCCTTACATAAGTTTTACCCTATAAATTGCATTACCTGGGGCAATGAAAGCTGAGGGGCATCTCTTACCGATGCTGTGCAATATTCTAGAAAAATGCAGTAATTTTTGAAAAAAATTATCCGCTGTTAATTACGCACAGTTACCAAAAAAATATCGAACTAGTAATGCAACCAAAATACAGAGGAGTTAAAGTGTGCACGTTGAACCACCCTGTTACCTTTTTACGACGTGTTGATTTGAATTTGTAGTAACTTCAACCTAACTTTGAATTCGCTTTTTTGTTTCCTTCTTCCCAATTATACTTCTCCTACACAACACCGTGAAAAACTAAGTGCGTGTTATATTGATCTTGAATGACAACAAAATATTAATTAAGTACGCCAATGCCTGAACGGTTGTTTACTTACATTTGGCATGTGCTGCTTCGGACCACGGTGATGCATATAAACAGGAATCCTCCGTCGCTTTGACTGCTACAGCCTTGTCCAATTCTTGTCAGGGTGTATCAATCCTTATGATTTTCAGACACATCTGAAAAAAAACTGAAAGCAGCAGTCAAGTTCCATGTCCAAGCCTAAACGTATTAGGTGCAAGATCCCCATGCATTTTCATGTCTAACGTTACTACGATAGTATGGCTTAAGTTAGTTTTGCTTTATTTTGACACTTAGTTTGCTGACCCACAGTTAAACGGTTTTAATAAGTTCGTTAATATTGTAAAGTTAACACTTCTAGCGATGCTGACATGCGATTAATAAATGGAACACGTGCAAGTTAGTAAGTGCAGCATGCAAATCTTGCAAACATCAACACAGGGCTCACCATGGAAGTGTTTACGAAGCTTAACTCAACAAGTGTTTAGTGCCTTGTTTTGCTCTAATGCAAAGTTGCAAACTCCATAAACAATACATTTTCATTTGTCAGCAAAACGCGACCTTTAAACTGCTTGTATAATTCTTGTTTACCCTTCGAATACCGGTTTTCGTTTAGCAATCTGTGTTCTATTCTATTCTACTCCAGTTACTTGACTTACATTTAGCATTTAAATCCTTCTAACACGTCGAGTCCTTCAGTATTTTTTAACATGTCCTCGGAGTCGGGTGCTGTCAATTTGAGGCAAATCTGCAACATAACCAACTAGTTGTTATACATGTGCTGACACTAGAATTGTTTGTCCATTTAAATAAAGCATAACATTTTTGATTTGGTTCGTAAGATACATTGCTTGGTGACACTTCCAACCAGTTGGGCGGTCAAACAATTGTATAAAAATTCCGTTTTTGCCGCTTTTTGCTTAAACCATCCAGTATAAAGCGTTTTGAGTCGGTTTTAGCTTCCTAACAACGTCGAAAGGAGTTTAAACCGGAATCGGAGACATCAAATCCCCCCCCCCCCCCCCCCAAAACACCAAGGCTATAGCCTTGCTCATTATTCGATTTTGGGCGGTCAAAAAATTGCATAAAAATTTCGTTTTTGGCGCTTTTTGCTTAAACCATCCAGTATAAAGCGTTTTGAGTCGGTTTTAGCTTCCTAACGAACGTCGAAAGGAGTTTAAACCGGAATCGGAGACATCAAATTTTCGCCCGGGCCCTGCTCATTTTCGATTTTGCGCGGGCAGCAAACAGACCCGGGACATATATTTAATTACGCATAGTCGTCATAGAAATAAAGTACCTTCACTTAAACTTCCACTTTTATCTTGCTTCTTTCGCATCCGAATACGCGAAGACATAGATTCAGTTTGCTTTCCTGTAAAAGAAATCAAAAGAAGTACCAGAAATTCAACGCGATATGTAACCTAGTTGACAACATATTTAAATACGTCAACATGCAAAGGCAGGATAAGTGCACGTTATACTGTCTTCGCATGCCCGACTGAAAACTAATTTATTTTAATGGTAGATATAGATAAAGCACTTCTACTTGCCTGTGTTCCATAAAGCTCCATATTACACGGAACCATGCTTCGTCTTTGATCAATCATTTCTCTTTTAATGTAAGGGTGACGGTCGAGTGGAAAGAAGGTGTGGAAACATTGAACAAAACCTTCAAGATGACCTGAAACAAAAAGATCCCACAGCAGTACCGTGCAACGGGTACGTAACAAAAAGCAACAAAAACATTATTCGGGTATCGATGCAGAAGCAAATTAGTGTGCACCCCAGTTCACTTCTGCATCGACACAGAAAAAGTTCATTTAAAACAATATAAAGTTGCTGAAATTACCTAACTATTATCCATTTGTCAGTCGTCTTTGAACCATCCCCCTTCACAACCTTCGGCGCGAGTTGCAAAAAAGGAATGACATGTCGCCACGCCAAAGCTATGCGAGTTCTTTTTTTCTTTTTCTTCCGACCAATCAAAACGCTTGCTTTTGCAACGTCACAGCGCTCTTCAACCGGCTGACTTTTTGCACCAATCAGTGAGCGGCATTTGGAGCGGGTTGATTAGTTGCTGGAGGTAAAGCGCTGGAATCCATAGAGGTCGAATTGGCGTGACGTGGTGTGTCATGATTGGCGCTTGAAGGTGCTTGTCGTTAGCTGGAGAAGGTCTTTTGCGCTGCAGCCTGTAACGACACGTGTTTAAAATTAAACGCCGCCATTACAGCTTGTATTACGATTAAAGTTTGTGATTATCTTTTTCGCGTTAACAGCGGTCTGTTGACCTCTATATCCGACAGTTTAGAAGAAAACATGATTTTTTGTTAAATTTATGTAAATTTTTACTTTAGAGCTCAATTGATTTTGGTTAATAAAAAATTGTTTTGTCGTAGGCGTAGACGCGAAGATAAAATAAAAACGAAATTAAATGCCAATGTAGGTATTGACGCTTATAGCTGGCAAAACCCAACAAATCTTGAACTAGCTGCATACACGAGTTCATTAAATTCGCCAACTACAGCGCAAATCGTTATCAGTGACTTATATTGTGTGACATAGTTTGAAAATTTCCATTTTTCGACAGATTTACCTGGAAACCAGTAACCACAAATGAGATTCATAGAGCGTCGCCCCCAATTCCATTTTGTAGGTTTTTGTTTTTGTGTAAATGAATGCACTTTGATAATAAGCGTTAAGTGATAGTATTAAATAAACGTAATATTATTAAATTGTTATCGATGGTGCTTTAAAACTTTTCCAATGGCGGCGCATCGAATAAAGGTTTGAGAAACACAGGTCTACACCCCAGGAGGCGACGGCATTGTCACATGCATTTAGGTTTATAACCGACGAATTGACTTCTTTACAACTTACAACAAACTCATAGATTTCGTTTTATTGCGTGTTAAGCAATGGGTGGCTTAACGCAAAGAAATTACCTTTACTGCGTATCAGTCAACATATGTTTTTACTCAGCCTAAAGCTGTTCGAGCAAGTCGTACTTACATGAAGGCCAAATAAACTCGACATTTTCATGCAAGAATTGTTTTGCTCTGAACAATTAAATACTTGAAGAAGAATTTGGCAATTTCCGCGAAGATGGTTCATATTAATGACGAGTCTTTTGCCGTAGAAAAGTTCTTGCGACGAAACCTACGAAACATTAATGTCATTGCAGGTACCCACTTTTGAACGGAAAACACGTTTCCGCTAGACGGCGCTGTAAACAAAAAAAATAAATGCTACCTGCTTGGTTAAATGACTAAAGGACCTCGGCCCATATCAAGACAAGTTAAAATACTTGGTCGGAATTGGTACTCGGAAGCGTCCCAGGTTCATGTAAAAAATATAACAAGGGTTGTTGTTCTACTAAAACACGTACCCAGTATGAGATTGAGCGTTCTCACAAAAGGAATAAAAATATCGGCTTCCGTCTATTTATGCTACTCGTCAAAGGTAATAGAAAACACAACTGCCAGAGAGCTTGTACATAGTCATTACATTTTATTGCAAACGTTTCGACAATCGCTGTTGTCATTATTAAGCTTCTCTTCATTATGTACTGATAATAAAACAGCGGTTGTGAAAACGTTTGCACTGCAATGTATTCGCTACCTAAAAGCTCCCTGACAACTACATTTATAAGCAAGCTTGTCTCAAGTTCGTATCTTCTGTTCAAGGTTTCCTGAAAATCCAACCTATTTCTAGGCCACACAGCCGCGCAAATTAAAAACAAACAAACATAAACACTCCATCAACCGGTGTAGTAAAAACACAGTGTATTGGAACAATTAAGTGGATTGGAAAGCAGTGCGCAATGGTAACACAAAAAACACGTCAAGAAACTTGATATTAAATCACAACAACAATGAATACAAGTCAAGCCGGTGAATGCAAGAAAACGTGACGCCGTAAAATGTGGAGGCTTTCTTGTTTGGCGTTTCGAAAACCGTTTAAACAGGCAACGTAAGTGACAAAGCGTTACAATTGGTAACATCCTTCGTTAAAGAGAGCATGTTTACAGCGAGTAATATCCGCCTTTAAATATATAACATGGTCATCGAAGATCGCAGTTGTGTTTGAATTAAAATCGATAAGTAAGTTAACGAGTTTTCAGGAAATCAACATCAGGCGATGCACAAAAACTTAAAAAATTAAATTACGCCTAGAACATTTCATCGTAAGAGAATGAGAACGTAATGAACTTAAGCTTAACGGCTTGCTATGTACGAGTTGCTATTTCAAAAGTTTGAACCAGGGAAATTCCCCACTAGAGGGTTTTGTTTTCGAAAGGGAAGTTTTGTTTAATATGTAACTGCACGTTTTTGATAATACCATAATTGTTAACACTGAATATACTGAAAAACAGACATAAACATGAAGAGGTAAATTTCCGGTGATGGGATTTTAGCTTCGAATGTCGGTTAAAAAGTTCCATGGAATAGAAAAGGCTGGAACCAGTGCGCTAGGCGAATCGAGTTATTCAAATAACGAGTTAACGTGGAGTTCGAGTTAATATCAAAACGGGACTCGAATCACGCCAAGGTATTTGTTGTTTGTAACAAAATTGGGAAGGAAACTTCTGTTGTTTAAATTATGCCTGGCCGGTCATCTTTGGATCAAATTACCTGTGAATATGGGCGCGTTTCGTTAAAATACGCGCATGTGGCTGTACAACGCAGTACACTTTGCGCATAAAGTGTGGAACTTTTTTACGGCGTACGTTTTCAAAGCAAAAAAAATCAATTTTTTTAAAAGAAATTTACAAACAAAAATTTGTAAAGCAAAACAAATCATATTCAGGGAATTTCAAAACAACTGAAAACTAAAGATTTTCAATTAACTTTTGTGGAGTCGTAAAAGTGGCAACAAAAAGTGTTTTTTTTTCATTAAAAAGCATCCAAACCAAAAATCGTGCCATGTTCAAAGGTGATGCAATCGAGCAAACTTGTTGAATCTTGTCAAAATCATTCACCAGTTACCCGTTACACCGTTGTAACTCTTTCTGGCACAATGCCTTCGTCTTCTTTGTAGAATCCAGTTCCTTCAGTTCTAGGGTGTGTCTGTAGTGATTCAGGCACCTAACGACGCATATAAAGGTCTTTAGTTAATTTAAAAATGAACTTTGCATAAAAACCTGAAGGCTGAAATAAAGAAAAATACATGCCACTACCTTTAAAGCAGTGGCTCCTGACGTTTTTCCCTGATAATCATGTCTGTTCAGACCAAATTGATTTATAATTAAACCACTCTTTAAGTCCATGTATTCCTAAATTTAAGTTAACTTAAAAAGTTCAGTTTTCACACCTGTATGTCCCTGTAAACAAGTGTCGGCTTTTTATATTTTGTCCTGGATTGTTTTAAAGTCGTCAGTTTCTGAAACAAAAGGCAAAGGTTTTGAGTTGTAAACCCTAATAACAATAAGGGATATGTTCAAACGTCAAGTAGCCGCTCAATAATGCATTAGGCGCATGAAATATACCATAACCTCAATTTTCAATCCACTGACCTTTTGCACTGCTAATACCATAATAAATGATCATAAATATCAGCTTATTTCTAATGCTGTGCGGGTGCCATTTTTGTGTAATTGGTTTTTGTTAACGTACTGCAAAAAACATCTTGGGGTTTTGTCAAAAGCGCTTATCCGTCCGAGCAGTCTCCAGTCAAGCAGTTTGAGCCAAACACGTCAAAACTGGTTTCCTGCCTCTTGGCAATTCTACTAATCGTATAGCACACTGATTTAAAACTATTAGCCGTGAACATTTTAGAGGACTTAAAAATCCACTTTAAGCCGATAATAAGGCTGAACCGCTTTACGATTTAGTTCAGTCAAGTCGTTTTTTAGTATTTCCAAGTTAGTGTGCAATACGAATTTTTAACTTTTTTGTTTAAAGAAGCTGGTTTTGGTGGTACTTTGCATTGTATCAAAGTTTTAAGGTACAACAACCTAAAAATTTCATATTAAGTTTATAAAACGTTTACACACTAACACGTAAGCCAGTTTCAGGTATCCGTGAGTCACAGACTATTGAATTGGTATACTGCTTAAAGAGGTTGCAGTTAACACAAAGTAAGAGTAACCACCACATTTCACTTTGGGCTGAGGTTTTCGTTAAGCTGTCGACCGCAAAAAAAATACGTTCTTAAAAAAGTCATTTTGATGTGATGATATCTATTTTTTATAAAAGGGCAGAAAATTCGCTTCGTTATTTGCTAAGTACGCATGATTTTTCTTTTCAGAAGTTGTACAAATACGGTTTTCAGGAAATCTCTTACCGTTGATTGAAAATCACGTCTTCGAACTTGCGGTGTATATGGGGTGTGACAGCAGGGCAAACAGTTGTTAGAGATCTCAACAAACTGCAAAATTACCGACTGTTAAATCAGTAATAACAGGTAACCGCTTAATTTAGACCTACACAACTAAAATAAGAAAAAGGACAAACAGAGAGTATTTTTTCGCAGGCCGCATGTTTATGCAATGCGACCGTCAAAGCTTCGAATAATAACGAATGTTAAAGCATTATAGCGAAAATGGGACCCCGCAGTACTACACTTAAAATAGAAACAACAAATATAGAAATGTGTTTTATAGAAATACAATTTGAAACAAATATTGTCAAAACATGTTAGGCTTGCAGTAAAAGCCTGCACGGGCTATGTTATAGTGCAGGCCAAGGCATAAAACATGCAGGCATTGTGACACAAAACAATTTTTTTAAGAAACGAGAATTCTTGAATACCAGTGATGTTTCTCATGTTAAAGCTTAACTTAATCTTGTTTTTAATTGCTCGGGGAGGTTCAGCAGTTAATTACCTTATGTCGCACCTCCTCGCGCATAAAAGCGTAGAGAAAAGGGTTGAAACAGCTGTGGGCCCAAGCCAGGGTGTTTGTGAACAGGTGCACGTAGTATTGGACTTCGGACGCTGGAAAATCTGATAGGGACAAAAGCACAACAAAGTTTTTATCGTATCGCAACAGTGTTGGATTTAAACTCGGTGAAAGTTACATAAGATACATAAACCCCTGAGGCCCCCTTACTTTAAATTATACACGTACAGTAAACCCCGGTTAATTCGAATCTTCGCCCAATTCGGATGAAACTTGAGGTACGAATGATTTCTAATGTTTTTTAAGGTTGAATCTAGAACAAAAATGCTGTTTTTGCATTTCTTTTTCCGTTAACAATTAACACAACGCGTTATGTAGAAGAAGCTTTATACTTGCGGAAAACGACATTGATACAACGTCAAAACGTCGGCACGCAAAAAATACAGTTTAGTACAATGCCTAGTAAGAATATTTTATATCTATGTGAAAACATGTCGTATATTTTAGGTGTATGTTTCCGGTATTTATGTAGAAGCCCCAAAATGACTTTGATTTTGCAAAATATAGCACCGGGGTTTTACAGTGGTGCGTATTCGTTAATGGATTTTCCTGGTACCTTCGTAACATATAAAATCCGTTTTGCATCTTTTTGGGATTTGACGCCTAAATAAGAACAGACACCTGTCGTTTTGAGCGAAAACGGCGTCTAAAGAAATTCAATTAAACCTGGCTCGTTAATCCCAATGACCTGGTTGGTACTTACCGATGATCTCCAGGCCTTGAGCTACGTAGATAAAATTGGAGATCTGGTTTGGCATCCAACACACAATGAAGACTATGATGACGACCCACACTGTCAGAGTAACCCGGTCCTGGAAATGATGGTTGGAAAGTTAGAGTTTGTAGTTTAGGGTTTAATGAATTGCCCGCGTCTCCTATGCGAACTAAAAGATTAGGTTACTTTGTCAATTTTTCTGCTTTTGTTTGAAGTAAAATTGAGTTTATGACTTGAGTTGAGCTAATTTTTTATGGTAATAAACTTATAGGGACACAATAACAGCAAAGTAATCAACAAGTCACAAAATAGCTGCGCAACGTTAAAATGTTATGAAGCGCGAAAAGAGTGAAGGGCACAATTGGTGGATCAATTTTCAAAGCGTTGCAGTTATACCGTCATTAAATGCTTTACATTTTTCTGCCTCATTCGGGGTTTACATTCAACATTATGATTAAAAATCTCATTTGCGTTTTTCTCTTTACCCCGGATTAAACGAAAACAACCAAAAACTCCTCGAAAACAAATCTTTTAAGAAAACCAATTTGGGTTGCCTGCAAAATTATTTGGAAATAGAAAAGAAAATTGACACTAATCCATAATTTGTTTGTATGTTTTTAGAGACTGACGATGCCTACTCAGGTGAAATATATATCTCTTTTTTAACAAACAGCCATTGACTGATTTTATGTTTGAAGCATAGCTTCACTGTTCATCATTTGAATCGAGTTTACACAGTGGTCGTCAATGTGCAGATGCCTACTATTGGAGGGACAGATTCTGTGAGAACCATATTTAATTTGTTGTACATTGAGCATCAGCAAATGTCCATTTGGTTATCATAGAAAAACTATGTTGAACAAAACCAGCACCCAATATGCGTGAACACTTGTATGATTTCTCAGTCATGTAGCTCTCTGGCGCCGGAACAATGTTGCGTGGCTTACCTGTTTCTTTCTTAGGAGTTTCTTTTTTGATCGTCGTCCGCGAAGGTACATGAATATGACGATGTAACAAATCACGGTGATTGCCAGCGGAACTCCGAAACCAACGATAAACCTAAAAAAATAAAACACATATTTGATCAAGAACCACGTGTGCACAGACTAATGAAAAATACAACTGCCAGAGACCTTGTTTAGTAAATACATTACATGATTATCCATTGATGATGTCCAGCAGCGATTTGCATTACAATATATTACTAACATACAAGCTCTTTGGCATTTACGTTTTTAATTGATTAAGTTCTAAGATAACATGTAGAACACACAACTACCCGAGATTTTGGCCAGTTCTGATACTATCATGTCGAGATTAGATACGAACTCAAGACGAAAATGAGTGCTTGGGTTCTAATTAGAGACTCACCTTAGTATAAAGTGGATGCAGTACCAGGCTCTGTGCGACACCAAACTTTCGTCAAAATACCACCGACAGTGTGTGTGCCCTGGAAAGCAATGAAACAGGGTCAGCAGATGTTATCAAAAAACCAAATCAGGGCTGTGAAGCCGTTTTATTGCCTCGGGTTGTTTTTTACACTTATTAAAACATGTGTTATTTCCGGCAAAACATTTGTTTTTTGATGGTGTTGCGTTGCGGTCGGTTGTCTTCTAAACACCTAGTTAAATATTCACCACCCCCCCGCCATTCCTTATCATGAGCGATAATAAAAATAAAAACAATATTTTTCGACAAAATGGGCGAGATTTGATAAACACATCAGGTGGGCGCGCCCCAACATATTTAACAACCCCCATTTTAGAAGATGTTAAGCATCACACCAACCCCCATGCTTAAGCCTTTAAATTATCGTTTCCAAAAATGACACCATTCATGGTTCAGCGCATTTCATGACTGTTGTGTGGAAATCGACGGGTTATTACAGATTAAGATGTTATCGGTGTTTAAAATACCAACCAATCCTCTTGATTTTACACATAAGCCGCTTGATACAAATTACGATTCGATTTCTATGTCTGGCCTGGGTCACAGAAGTCGGGCGACATGTGTTCATATTTTGTCAGTAACAGGTTTATACAAAGCACTGCTTTTGAAGGGGCGGCAACCTATATACCACCAAGCCATTTGCCTGTGAAGCAACATCCTCCGCCATAAACGCATTCAGTGTTTTGGTAATGAACTACTATTTTGTGAGGATTAAAATATGGATTAAACAAATTCGATTTCTGTGTCTGTACAGAGGTCACAGGAGGCTGGCGACAGGTGGCCTTGTTGTTCTCGCCTCAACCGCGAAGCAATTTGCCTAACAAGCAAAATAATCCGGCCCGCAATGCTCCCACGAAGCGCATTTATTTGTTGCAATAAAGTGTTACTGGTTTCGTAAGGATTATTATATTGGTAAAATGCCGATAATGTAATTAAAAATACCCTAAATGTGAAAATTGTAACAACATTATAAGGAAGTGGAAATCTTATTGGAAATTAGTTTAGCACGACCTGCTAAGATCTAATTGATTTTGGTTTTGGCCTGCGGCTTGAGAAAGTTCGTCGACCTGCGGCCCAAAAATCCAAAGTACACGCTGTAGTACTGTAGCGCCCAATATGTTTGTTAGGAAAGCAACTTCAGACATTTTTTCATCACAATAAACGTCCCGCCATGATACGTCACAGTTTTTAATTTTTTGTTGCGGAAGTTTAACAATTTAATTGTACAACCACGGATAAACATTTAAAGGTTCAAATTGTCAGATAATAAAAGCAAACCAAGTAGTGCTTGGCAGACTTCGGACTGAAGGGAGTGTGATTTCTAAATCAGTAATCTCTTGTAAGCCCCCGTCACATAACGCTTTGTAATGACGGCGTGCAGTTGCAGCGCATTTAACCTCAATCCACCAATTGTGCTCTCCATTATTTTCGCGCCTCATAACGTCCTGTAAGTTGCGTAGCTATTTCCGGCTAGGTGATTGTTTTAGTGTTACTGTGTCGTTATGGCTTCTTTTACCAAACAAATAAACTAAACTCAAAAGATACAAGTGCCGCTACTTGCCGGTATTACGGTCAATTCCTGTATCACGGAAGTAAAGTGCGACAAGGCTAGTTGTTGTCGAGCACATCCAGAGAAAAAGGATCACAATAATCGCCTTCTTTGTCGTTCTGCAGAAGAAAACAAACACACAGCGGTTAACTTTGTGTAATTCCTGCTGGAACTTGCTGCTGTAAAATAACTGTGGTTTAAATTTCTGAATACATTTGATGAGACGAATTTATAAATTAACTGCGACAGCGACACCGAGTGTTGATTGGTTGTTGCCTTTTTTTGTTGCAGAGACCCCGAGCGCTGAAATTAATTGCTAATGTGCAAAAATTGCATTTAAACGATTCACATATACAGGTATAAAACTGGGTTGTGGCTCAAAATGAAAAAAACGTTTTTTTTATTTTTTTATTTTTCCCACACGCACCGAGCCACCTCAGTGATGGCATGTCTTGCTAATTAGTTGACGTTGACATTTTACACCTGCTGACGTAAGAAAGGTGTTGATCTATTTTAGATTTTAATTGGCACTGTCGCCGTGTGCGTTACGACCACCGGCTGAGAGTCGCCCAACAAAAATGTTGCATAATTTTAAATCCAAAGAAAAATTATGCCAGGATTGAGAAAATCCAAATTTATAAAAGCAATTGACATGTATTGAACTGTCAAGCACAGCGCCCTGGTTTTGTATTTTGTAAACGCAAAACAAGGCCAGATTTTGTATGTGGGGAACTAAATGATATAACCGCTGAAGTTTGTTGCTTGTTGTCGTAAAGTCAGCGGGACACTTCAAAGAACTGTTGACGCAAAGGCCTTCTATTGCTAAGTCTTTACTGTTACATGCATTTCATGTAATATTGCAGTTGGTTGGGCACGTCGGGCAGCCCTGCCGTTTCAATATACATCATGTAAAAATTGGAGATATCAAACAGTT
>QXVZ01010139.1:0-18170 GCA_008931825.1 Phallusia fumigata | reverse complement strand
AAAAAATGAGAGCAATTTATCAACTGGACCAGGCGTCGATTTAAGCGCGTTGCCTTTATTCATTTGTTTTCCTAAACATAAAAATCAGGTTCCCCCAAAAAAATATAGCTGCCAGAAAACTTGTATATGTGAATCGCTGTTGTCATCATCAGTGCATAACAACGAAAAGTTCAAAACCGTGCGTTGTATATTTTTTGTTGAGGCAACTCCTTAAGTCCGTGTTTGGAATTCCTAGGTTTCCCTAGTTTTCGACCATCAAATCTGTGTCGTTTTAGCGCCCTTTTAAACAATCCACCTGTCACTGTAACGTGCTCACTCAAGATGCCTCATGTAAAGTTTCAGGATACAAAAAGCTTGAAAATTTGGATTATATTTGTTAAAAGAAATCATAAGCCACCTTGACTTCTTCGCCGAGGTTATTCGCTGTAGATTTCATCCCCTCTCTTGCTTCACTCAATTCCTGCAACGTAGACTCCAGCTTACGCTCATTGGACGCAAGCTCGTCCTGCTTCAGTGCGATTTCTTCGGTGAGGTTTGATTGTGACGTCATCATCGATTCTTCAGTTTCTCGAAGTTTCTGAAGCAGCGAGTCGCGCTCCTTCGTCATATCGTGATGCGATCCCTTCAATGTTTCCAGATGGATTCGCGTCTGCGCGTGAACAGATTGTCGAGATGTGCTAACAAACGATGTGGTCTCCAGAGGAACCGCATCAACCCCGCCAGAGTTAAATATACTGGACAGGCCGATTGCAAAAGGCGTTTCACAAACGCGGGAATGTTTTTAACAAACAGATTTCGCTTTATTGCGATAAAAGNCTCCAGCTTACGCTCATTGGACGCAAGCTCGTCCTGCTTCAGTGCGATTTCTTCGGTGAGGTTTGATTGTGACGTCATCATCGATTCTTCAGTTTCTCGAAGTTTCTGAAGCAGCGAGTCGCGCTCCTTCGTCATATCGTGATGCGATCCCTTCAATGTTTCCAGATGGATTCGCGTCTGCGCGTGAACAGATTGTCGAGATGTGCTAACAAACGATGTGGTCTCCAGAGGAACCGCATCAACCCCGCCAGAGTTAAATATACTGGACAGGCCGATTGCAAAAGGCGTTTCACAAACGCGGGAATGTTTTTAACAAACAGATTTCGCTTTATTGCGATAAAAGTTGTTGTTACTTTAATAAAAAAAACACCTTATTATCTGACATGAACAAAAAAGAAGATACAAAATACGATTTTTGTGTTGATATACCTGGGTTAGTTGTTCGTCCACATTCGCACGTTCTGTTTCTTCGGTGTTGAGTTTTTGTGTCAGTAATTCGCCTTTCTCTTTTTCGTCTTTCAAGGCAACTTGAAGCGATTCAAGTCTGAACAAACCAAAAAATTCATTTAGACATGACCCACTCCGTTGAAGATACATTTGGGATCGTTGCTTCTCTTATGTTTCTTTACGTTACAATATAGTTTTGTGACTTGAAACCGTAAATTCGTTCCATGTTCAACATATTTTGTGTCAATCGTTATTAACCACAAGGCTACATGTAAAATCATCAACAGAAAACCATACTTCTCGGCGTGTCTTGTTTCTATGACAACTGCTTCCTCTTTTCTTCTCTCCACCTCCTTCTGCGCCACATCTTTCTCATGCTCCAGCTCCCTCTTCAGCCTCTCCACCTCCGAATCCGCATTGTTCCGTTGCGCTTCACTTCTGTCGATCGATCCGCGGAGGTTGGCGATTTCTACGCTATGATCCTGCTTCAGCTGATTGATCTGCGTCTGCAGTCGAAATAAAAACATCCACAGTTAAGTGTCCGCTATCCTAGGTAGCGTTACAAATTCGCCTGGTAATGGCGGGGCATTGTCTGTCATTGTGTCTTTTTACAAAAGTTTGGGAGGTTTTCTAGGGATGTGTATGTTTGATAGATAACCACGAACATTATGTCCACGCCCCAACCTATAGTTAATTTCAATCACAAGAAATGCATCAATAGTAATTCACTGCAAAGCGAATGCCACTGCAACTAATGAAAATCTCGCATTTGACCCTGGAAAAATAACTAAACATTTACATAACCCCTTGAAATAACGGTGTAGCCGCAGCGCCTTCAACCTCGATCCATCATATGTGCCCTTAATCGTTTTGCACCTCATAAACGTTTTAACGTTGCGCAGCTATTTCCGCCCTGGTGATTGATTTAGTGCTATTGTGTCGCTGTTTTCTTTCACCAAGCGAAATAAACTCAACTCATAAGCTGGATTTAATACGAATTGCCCCATGTCCCAAAGGTTTCAAATTAACTTCCACCCAAAACTGCACTTAAATACTTGTTTTAACGCATTGGATTGTCAAAGATCTAACGATTTTGTGTATCAACCTTCTGGTTCTCGATGTTGGCTTTGGCTGTCTGCAATTCATCCGTCGACTTTTGAAGCTCTTTCACTTTGTCGTCGAGTGATCGTTGCACAGAGTGTAGATGATTCTCGATGTCAGCTCGCTGCGTCACATTAGCTGCTTGGGCCCCAAGCAGTAATTCACATTTCGTCTGTAAACAAAAATGTCATTTGAACTTAAGTAACAACCCTTGAGAACCAGTAAAAATTAGATTTGCGGTTTTAAAATCAACTTTCTGAAATTAATAGCATGAAAGTCGATCAACTTTTAGTGTAAATAAATAATAGATTATTTCGAAACACAACTGCATCGACACAACAACAGCGGTTGTCAAGAAATTGCCATAAAAAACAATAAGTGTTCCCTCATGGGTGGGCCCAAGTCCACAATGACATAACTTCTCTGTAAGGTCGGTTGCAAACCAAATCACACACATGGTATAAAAAAAACTGCATTCACCCCAAACCGCTTAGACAAAGTGACCCCTTCGCCCACAGACGACTTCTTACCAAACTAGAGAGGTGGTGTTCTCCATATTTCCCCCCCCCCCCCCCCCCCCCCCCCCCCCCCCCCCCCCCCCATATACCATTTTCTTTATTACATTGGATATATTTTCAATACCCACATTACATTGGGTCCCTTATTCCCTTGGCATTTTATAACATGATTGTTTCTGCTAGCATAAACATATGGGTCCCCACACACATGCAATTTCTGAATAGTAGTGATGTTTTTAGAACGTGATCGGTTTAAAAATCAGTTTTACAAATTTAAAAGTAAAGATTTCCATTTATAATTTAACTAAATCATTTCCTACATCATGTCAATTTCAATCTCAATGTCAAAAGCATGAACTAAACCCCACAGTTACACTAATCAATAGTTTGACCTGCAGTGACCTTTGGTCAGGCCGTAGTAAACTACAAACTCTAAACGACCCTTTCCAACGTGGTTTCAGCAATGCGCTACAAATCCAACAACAACATTGCGCTTGATGCCAATTACAATCTCATTGTAAACAGCACAATTTAAACCTCACAGCCCCACAACCAATAGTTTGACCTACAGTGACCTTTAGCCGAGCCGCAACAAACTCATAACGAATCTCTTCAGCGCGGTTTCGGTAATGCGCTATAAATTCAACAACAACAACATTACGCTTCTTGACCAACTAACCATGCGCTTACGTGCTTTTGTACAACAGAGTAGAAAGCAAAGTTATTGTAATGTATCACCTTTACAACGTTATCTAGCAGACGCATTTCTTTACGCTACGCATTCACCTAAACCAGTGATGTAATATAAACAGCTGAGCTTCGTCCGTCATAAAACAAGACAATTAAAATGAGACGCCCGCCTGGCCGCACCCTATGAACGCCCATTTATGTGTGAAATAGCAGACTGTGACCAACCGCTGAGCGTTGCGCCGCTTGAGTCGTAAAATCGTCAATCACTCCCTCGCGTCAGGTCGTTTTGCATTTGGGGCAAAACCGCCAGCTGTTATACACGTATTTGTGGCTGCAAGGGTAAATACTTAACCGATCAGGCTAAAATTTTAAACAACGTATAAGAAGCACCCTACATATCTACGTCCTAATTTTCAATACATTTGGATTAGTATGTCTGAAGTAAAGGGCATGTAAACAAAAAACTAAATATTTGGGGTTAAAAAGGTAAAACAATGGTAAATCAAAATAAAAGTCACAAAATACATTACAATACATTGCACTGTACCAGCTATCAAAATAGAAAACTTCTAGGTAACTTACTTTGGTAAATATTGCCGTTTTAAAAATTTTACATTTTTGGGGCCTGTGGGTGAACCGATGGGTGAATTGGGGTAAAAAGTTGACAGTGCACAACTTCAGATACACATCTATCACGTGTGAAAATACAAAGAAATTTGAACGACTCTTTCTTGACCAAAACGTGGGAACAAACTCGAGTAAGAAAAAACGGAATTTTGGGGGTTAAAAAGGCAAAAAAAGGGTAAATCAAAACAAAAGTCACAAAATACATTACAATACATTGCACTGTACCAGCTATCAAAATAGAAAACTTCTAGGTAACTTACTTTGGTAAATATTGCCGTTTTAAAAATTTTACATTTTTGGGGCCTGTGGGTGAACCGATGGGTGAATTGGGGTAAAAAGTTGACAGTGCACAACTTCAGATACACATCTATCACGTGTGAAAATACAAAGAAATTTGAACGACTCTTTCTTGACCAAAACGTGGGAACAAACTCGAGTAAGAAAAAACGGAATTTTGGGGGTTAAAAAGGCAAAAAAAGGGTAAATCAAAACAAAAGTCACAAAATACATTACAATACATTGCACTGTACCAGCTATCAAAATAGAAAACTTCTAGGTAACTTACTTTGGTAAATATTGCCGTTTTAAAAATTTTACATTTTTGGGGCCTGTGGGTGAACCGATGGGTGAATTGGGGTAAAAAGTTGACAGTGCACAACTTCAGATACACATCTATCACGTGTGAAAATACAAAGAAATTTGAACGACTCTTTCTTGACCAAAACGTGGGAACAAACTCGAGTAAGAAAAAACGGAATTTTTGGGGTTAAAAAGGCAAAAAAAGGGTAAATCAAAACAAAAGTCACAAAATACATTACAATACATTGCACTGTACCAGCTATCAAAATAGAAAACTTCTAGGTAACTTACTTTGGTAAATATTGCCGTTTTAAAAATTTTACATTTTTGGGGCCTGTGGGTGAACCGATGGGTAAATTGGAGTAAAAAATTGACAGTGCACAACTTCAGATACACATCTATCATGTGTGAAAATTTGAAGAAATTTGGACGACTCCTTCATGACTAAAACGTGGGAACAAACTCGCGTTAGACAAAAAAAAAGAAAAAAAGAAAGAAAAAAAAAAAAAAAACAGAGTAAAAACACCCCCCCCCCCCTTCGTGGAAGGGGACCCATAATTATAGCGTTGTGATGTTTCAAAACAAAGATCTGACAAACAATTAAATTTTCTGAAAACAAATGGTTCACTTACCTTAAGATCAGCTTCAGTTTGCAGAAGCTTCTCTTTCTCCACATTAAGCGCATCTTTCAGCTTCGATATTTGCTGTTCAGATGATAGAAGCTGCTCCTCAGCTGACGTCAGACGCAATGTGACGTCAGAGAGTTTGTTGGACAGCTCTCTTGATGCCGCTTTGTGTTCACTAGACGCAAGAAAAGTAAGTTTGAATTGAAAAAAAGGACAAACACTCCAATTTAAAAGCAATAACTTGTTAAACCTAGTTCGACTTTGTCTGCATTTGTTAGTGGTTCCAAATCACTTTTTGCAAAGTACATTTACCTATCTTACAGAGTGGTAATATAGTTTGTACGTTTTATTGTATTTTTGCATTCTATTAATTGTTTGCATTTTGTTGTAAAACAGAAAACTGATGATGCCATATGGACGAAATACATTCGTTGGAAATACAATTGGGCTGATTAAATTTATACCAAAGCACTTCACTGTTTTTGATAATAAAACTACAACAATATGCCATTTCCTATTAGGACAAGTCGAAAAATAAACAAAGAAAATCACTAAGCGACAACCTTGACTGTTCCCGAAGTTTCTGTTCAGCTTCATCCTTTGCACGTCGCAACGCATCGTTTTCCTCACCCAGCTGAGCGCGAGCTAAGGTCTCCCCTTCGCCAGCCTCCATCTGTGCTATCAGGTGTCCACGCTCCTCTCTCAATCTGTACATCAGCAAAACACGATCGTTGAAGGGTTTTTTTGTCACCAAAGCGAAAGGTGTCCACGTTTGCGTAAATGCCTTGTTACACATCTTTGAGTTTGTGAAAGAAAGAAAAAATGTTAAACACCCAAGTTGTTTGAAGTACACATAAAATTTGAATTTGAATTTAAATGAATTTAAATCAAATTGTTTAGTAAGCTGGGTTACAAAGTTTACAGTTCATAACATATGTTGGGCACGAAATTTTTATAAACTAAAAGACTAAAAACGTAGAAAAAACCACATGTGTTCTATATGTGCAATTAAAAAAAACATAAAAACCAAAAAAGTTATACATAGTAAGTTGTAATGTGTGCATAACATAGTTTGTTTTGGAAAGCTTGCACTTTGTCAACACGCTTTTTGAAATCAACAATTTCCAAGCTTACTTTTTCGCTTCCTCGACTGCAGTTTCCCGTCGGCCCATTTCGTCATCAAGTTTCGATTGTGACGTCATAAGCCTTTCCTGAAAAAAAAACGATTGTTGTGTTTGATTGCAGTGAAAAACGAAACTACTCAACCAAATCATATCATGAAAAACAATTTGCCAAAAACTATCATGAAAAAAATCATGAAAATATTCGTAGCCCCATACGTTTAATCCTTCAATTTCCTGCAAACGCAAATTCATCTCAGCGTTAAGTGCACTGATCTTGTTGTTTGCATCTTCCGCATCTTTTCTTGCATCAGTCAGCTGTTCCTCGTTTGTCTCCAGGCTCTTCTGCTTCGTCTTCATTTCATCTTCCAACTGCGCTTTCTTTACAAAAAACAAGTTGTTCCAAATAATTGCGGATAAATATTTTTACAAGGAATGAATTAGGAATTTTTAGGGTACATTTGAAGCTATGTGTTCTTACACAAGTCAATAATAAAGGAATCAAACAGTAGCATACTTTGGCACAAGCATTTGCTTAGCCTGTTCAAATACAGTTTGTTTGTTTTAAAAAAAATAGAAACTGCAACATCCCTTGCCCCCCACTTTACCAGCTATATCCACATTTTGCTTGCTGTTGCAAAATTGAAGAGAACATTTTCACCATTGTCACTTCTAATATAAAATCATATCTTACCTGCAGTTTAAATTCAACCAGCTGCCTTTCGACCTCAAGCAGTTTGTTCTGAGTGGATTGTCTTTCTTCCTCATAAGCTTGTTTCGCTTCAGAATTACTCGATGCTAGAGTTTTAGCCTGATGTACAAGCTATAGCAAAAACAAAGAAACATCTTTGAGTCACAGTTCTACTGATGTATTTTCCTGATACATTAATTTTTTAACCCGGATTTTTTTCTGACCTGTTGGTTGTC
This sequence comes from Phallusia fumigata, assembly GCA_008931825.1. NCBI lineage: Eukaryota > Metazoa > Chordata > Ascidiacea > Phlebobranchia > Ascidiidae > Phallusia > Phallusia fumigata. Next base: position 10,718 of record QXVZ01010139.1, on the reverse strand, counting down.
AACTTCAACACCTTCAAGTTTAATCTTCAGTTGAGCGAGTTCTATCTCCAACTGGTGTCGTGTGGAACTGCTTTCTGATTCAAGATCATGGTTCACCGATCTAAATGTGCAAATATATTTCATTAAATCCATGCTTACTCTTTCCATAAAAACAATTTAGACCATATGTTTGTGTGAATTCTTTTTTAAGACTGCTTAAAGAATTCTCTTGGTGCTTACTGTAATTCGTTGCATCTAACTTCCAGATGTTCACTTTTGTGTTTGAGTTGATCAACAACTGTTTGCGCTTCACGGAGTTGGAGCTGTATGTCATCTTTTTCCGATACGAGTGAAGCTAATCGTGCATCTTTCTCAGTTGCAGCAATCTCAGCTTGTGACTTGTGTCTAAAACAGTTTTGCAATTACCCAAGATGAATTTTTTAGTTCTAAAGTCTTGATTTATGTAGTTTTCCAAAGAATTTGGAGTGAAGACAAGAGGGCAAACCTTTCCAGTTCTTCTATGAGAGATTTTAATTTTTCTTCAGCTGTAGTTTTGGCATGCGTTGTGCCTTCGGAGATAAGCTGAAGTTCAGTAAACTTGGTTCTCATTTCTGATGCTTCTGAAACATGCTGCTCTATTTCTTCCTTCAGCCTGAAAGAGCAATAATTATTTGCTGGCAAAAAAACAAACAAGCCAGTGGTGTAGCAAGCGTAAAATGATTAGAAGAGGGGAAGGCAAATATTTAATCATTTCAGTACAAGTGTTTGGTTTTAGACATCGCCTCTCAAAGCAGAAAACAAGAAGGTGCACAACACAGGGAGTGCTCAATAATACTACAAGTAGTGCTGATAATTTTTCATTTAAATTGAATGGCACCTTTTCTCAGTGTTTTTAACAGTGAAGTGAGAGAATAAGAATGAGGTGCATGGCTATTTTGGTCCCCCTTTTTTACCCTAAGTGACACAACAATAAATATACTATGCTGAATTGTCACTATGGCAAAGGATAAGAGTAATGCCCCCAGCAAAAATATTTAAACCAAGTTTGTATAGCTCCCCACTTGTTTGTTAGATTCGATACATACATCCATAAGTAAAACAACAGACTTGGGACTCTTTAACTTTCGCATCTGTCTCATGTGTGATTTTCAACCAAAGTTTTTGTCTGACATGATGTACTGGGCAGATTGGTTTTTATGAATTACTTTTTTTCCAAGACTATTTATTTTCGTTCAAGGTCATCTTCACTATAACATTTTTAACCTGTTTAAATCCGCAACCAATCCAGACTTTTCCTCTTCTTTATGTTTAGACTCAACTTGAAGAGTATTTGTCAGCGCTCTCAACTTCTCAAGATCACCATTTAGCTGCTTGAGTTCCTCCTAAAAACAGTAAATGTTGTAATGAGGTAAAAAGTTTAAATCACTCTTCTTTCATAAAGCCTTTATTTTTGTAGTTTTTGATTGTCTTTGTACATATGTGTCATTGTTAATATACAATAGAAGTCGGTTTATCATAATCTTATCAGTGTGGGTGTTTTTCACAGGGAGTAAGAATCTATTACTGCATCACCTTTCTTTTGAGTTCATTTTCATTGTGGATCTTTTGGAGTTCGTCTTTATGTTGTTGGAAAAGTTTAGTTGACTCATCCTTAGCTGCAGCAGTTTGCACGTTTTCCATTTTAAGGCGAATATTCTCTGCCTGAAAACAATAAAATTCAACGTACAAGATATACTATCATTATAAACGCCCACAGTTTTGAATAAACTAATCTAAACAGCAGAAACTTTAGACAAGTAATTAAATTTTAAAACTGTATGAAACATGCGAGAATACTTGAGAAGATAAACTTTTAGAGCAAATTTCCTAAAGGAGATTTATTTTGAACCTGTTAATACAAACACTCAAAAATGCTGAATTTTGTCTTGGGCTTAGTTATAGTTTTTCGTCCATTATTTACATGATATTCAAAACACTCACAAAGTAATTAACCATAAAACAAGATTTAAATTTCACACAAAACTATATGAGGGTTTTAGCAAGAAAACCTTAACACCAACCTTGAACTGATCAAATTCCTCCTGAACTAACTGAGCCTTTCTCCTAGCTTCATCCAAAAGAGCCTGGAGATTTTGCCTCTCCTTTTCCACTTCATCATTTTTCTTCTCGCTTTCCATGGTCAACTGCTCCATCAGAGTTTGAACTTGAACCAGCTCCTTTTTCAGCACCATTACATCATCAGCACCGGGTCTCTGAATCTGAAAGTGTTTTTAAACACTTGCAAAATAAGGAATGAAAAATTTGCTGGGTAATCAATTCGTCACAGAAAATTAAATTTGATATTATTATACTAGTTTTTTTTTTGGTGGTTTGTTTGACCAATTGGGTAAATCCTGTCAAATCCTGTCAGTATTTTGATTACACACAAAAAATGAAATAGCTGCAAAAGGTAAGTTGGCACACAGCAAAACAGCTTTATAAAAAGCCATTAAATATGAGACTTTATAAAAACAAAATCAGTGAAATCTTGTCCAATGGTTGTTTTATCTTTCCATATAGATATGTTTCGTAAATTATTGATTGCTGCAAAAATTATCATAATCATGTCTAAAAAAGCATTAAAACAGCAAAACAAAACCAATCAGGCAAAATCAGATGTTTACTTTGTAAAACCTGCGCACAACCATAAGGGCAGTGTATTGGATATTTTAGTTGCCACATATTTAAAATTGCAGTAATCCTGATAACACTGTTACCAGCAGAAACAAAAGTTCAGTCGCAGTACCTCATATGTTCTCTACAAAACAACTCGTTTTGATCGACAACAAAAAATCTTAAGATTGTGGTTTGTATCGTAATCACTTTGCAAACAAACAATAACATTTACCTTGAGAAAATTTTCAAGGCTTACACCAGGGGGCTGAAAAAAGTTTATTATGTTAGCCTTTAGGGAAATTAAAGTCCTAGAAAATTGTGTTACCGTTGTTTGTTTATTTGTCAGTATTTTGACAGATGTGTAGTTGCTGTTTACAAACTACTTGTACAATAAATTCGATTACTACACTAAATTAAAAAATAGATGGCTTGTTGAAAAATGTGAAAACATAACAATATAACTAACCAGTTGTGATTCAAGGTCTCTGATCCACCCAGCTGCTTTCTCCAATTCGACACTTTGATTTTGGCTTCTTTCCTCTGCATCAGCTTTCTCGCTGAAAGCAATATCTTCAGCAGCTTTAGCTTCTGCACAAAGACAATTTTGCAGCATAAAAAATGTAATAACAGGTCATTAGTACAATGTAGATTTCACCAAATTATTTCAACCTTGACAATAAATTACCTGCAGCTATTTTAGCAGATGCGGCAGCTTTCTGTTCAAGATTTTGCTTCTGCTTTGCAAGCTCCTCATTAGTGGCAACCGCTATTTTCATTTGTTGTGTCACAATTTCAAGATCTTCACATTTAAACACAAAAAAGTCGCTTTATAGTGAATAAGGCACTCACAAAAGATACCAACTTAATCTCATATCCTAAAATCAAAATTAAATCTATTATCAAGCATGTCATACCATTGGTGAGTTTCAGCTTATCTTCCTTTAAAATCTCCATTTCCTTCTTAAGTTCTTGACTATACCACTTTTCTTCACTTAATGAGGCTTTCAGATCATCTACATCCCCTTTTAATATGTTGACTGCTTCACCCTCACTGAAGATGTTGTGAAAGAAAACAAATATTTCAAAATTTTGGTTGCATTAACTAGAGGTCTATTTATTTTTGTTAAATACTTAACTTGATTTTATGCAAAGTTTTTGCTATTTTCGCCCAAAACTTTTGGAAGGTTCAAAAACAAACATCAAACACAAGCAAACACATAAACCCTTTTCACATGCACCAACAACACGACAAATGCATTTTAAAAACATATTTTTGCTGTGTAGAAACTAATTTCAATCTGCTGGTTTACAATAAATTATTAAATTAAAATGAACTCTTTGATAGTTTTATGACAAAAACTCCATTAAATACATACTTTTCCATTATGTGTGAGTTAACCTTCAAGCTGTGAATGCCATCAGTGGTCGTTACTCCATTCTGTGTAGTGTTATTGTGAACTTGATTTACATGACCAGCACTTGGTGGGGGCAGAGAGGCATGAGTGGGGCTTGCATCATGAACTGCAGTGGTGATTCTAGCAGCATCTATTGTAAACAAGGTTGCTTTTAAAATAGGAAACTATGACATAACAAACAAANGCTATTTTACATATTTTAGTTTTTGATTTCTATGCTTCTTGTTTTTAACACTTTAATGAAAAACAATTGCCCGAGAAGATATTTTTTCACCACTTGGTCCTTGTTCAATTAAAAAACAGATTCATTTTCATCAGAAAACTGCAAAAATGTCTGGTCCTGCAACGGTTTTTGCCAACTTTCTACGTCATAGAAGATGTTTATTTATTTCGGCACAAAACAATATTTACAATTCCGTCATTTCGACACTTTTACGCCGCGGATTCGCGTTTAGTTGCTGAAATACGCCGCGAGCGTAGTTTATGGTACGGGGGATGGCACTTGAGTAAAGCAGTGGGCTGACTGCGCTGTTCATCGGCAAAAGTACGATGGCCGCCACGACATAGGCGTCTCCTTGGATACTGATTCCTGAAAAACTCAAATACGCCAACACGTAGATGGGAACCCAACAGCAAAAGTTCGCTGCTGTGAGTCGAAATACTTTCCACTGCATGGTCGCTGAAATATAAACGTGTATTGTAAATTAAGGCCTAGACTAAGCTGTTTTGGACTTGTTCTTAAGGAGCTTCCCAGAATTCATATGCCTTTGGAAATCGTTAGGACAGATTTCATTTGGCCGCCTTTCAGCATTTAGATTTTTACCAATATTTAACGCAGTTGTCTACAGGTGAAGTCGCTTTTTCATTGGACTTAGAACTAAACCTCAGAACAACTGCAAGCTATGTTGAGGTTATATTTCATAAAAGGTTTTGTCTTGCTTTGATTTTCGCAAGCAAAACTGCTCGCATTTTCATTCTGTAAACCTGGTTTGGCCTGAATTTCGATTTTAATTCGGCACAACACAAAAATTGATTGTACCTGCGTCGGCTTTGAATGTACCACCAGCGGAACGCATCACAGTCTTCATGTAGATTGCAAGGTAGAGAACTGCGATGGCGACAAAAGAGAGGAAGTTAAAGTTGGTAACGATGAGCGAGAGAGCCCAGTGTGAACTGCCACGATCCGGAAACATGTCGGGAATACAAACACTGTGCGTGCTGTAGTACCTGCGGAAAGACCAAGGTTGAGTAACAATTAACCTGGGTGTTGTAGACGATTTTTAGTTTTGTGCAAATAGCATAGAGCTGAAAAAACCTCCACGGGATAGAAAATAAAACATTTTTGAAAGTCCTTTTGTGCAAATAGCATAGAGCTGAAAAAACCATTGCACGGGATAGAAAATGAAAGTCCTTCAAAATTTTGTCAGACTCTCTCTCCACCAACTTAAGCATGTGCCAAATCCATATAAAAACAGTGCAGTCGACATGGACTTATTTGGGTTGAATCAGATTAATTAGTTTAAATCAAGTAATATCGCCGCTAGGTAGTGATGCTGTTCCAAATCGTCGTGGTAGAGTTTGTTGTTTTTATTACTGTTTCAAAATACGATTTTATTGTGGGTTAAACCACCTATACTATTACAAGTCCTTTTCTTTCCTTTACAGATTTACCGAGCAAAATGTAGTTTCAAACTTACGTAAATCTCGCTCGTATCTTGAAGTTCTCTGCACGGCCAGTCAACCGCATGTTGATCTCCTGCAACGCACTCCATTCGGATGCCTTAAAAATCTCCGCATCAATCTCCTTCTGACCAGTGCTATTTCGCAGCGCCAGATAGGCTGAGTAGCGATAAAGGAATTGCTTGCCAGCAGTTAGATTAGCGTTGGCGTGATTCAGAAACGCGTTGTCCTCTATCCAAACTTGGTCGGGTACTGCTCGGCGATAGATCTGTGTTAGCGGAAGCCAGGCGACCACGATGGAGACTATCCAGATGAGTGCGATGAGTGGGAGGATAAGTTTCAGATGTGGCCGTGTATTAGCTTTGTAAGGCTGAAAAAAAAACGAAAAATTTTGGAGAATTTGGTGGATCAAAAAAGCAAACGGAAACTACAGAAAGTAAAACATCGTGCCAAGATGGCCAAGTGGTTAACGCGGTTTCCCTGTGGTCGCAAGGTTGTGGGTTCTTGTCCTGTCTCGGTCGCTTGTGTTTTCCTGAGCAAGAAACTTAAGCGACTTTGCTCCAACCCAGTGGACCTGGTGGATTGAGCCAAGATAAAGTCTTTAAAAATGTTCTTCAAAAATTAGAAAAATCAAAAAAAAATTGTTCATCGAAACCGCAACGAGGCAGGTATCTCGACGATAGACTTACTGACAACATAACGCATTCAGGAGTTGTTTCGCCCCCCGAGGATAAAAATGAAACAATCAAACCATCTTTTCCAGAACACAACTTCACAAATACATTACCACAACAACTTAACACACAACTCTCCTTTACGAGTTACCTTCAACACGGAGTAAAACCTGACCACAGTCAGAAGTAGAAGTGTTTGCACCGATGTTTCAGTTGATACGACGACGAGCGAACCCATCCACGAGCACATGCTGCTCGATCTCCATTTGAGTTCCTCTTGGCAATAAACCCCTCTCAGCCGTTCGTAGGAGATTCCCAGGCAAAGCAGGTAAATCACCATCACCAGGTTGGCCAGAGTAAGGTTTAGTACGAGCAGGTGGTTGGCTCGCAGTGACGAAAGGACGTCGAGTTTGTGTCGCATTTTACTTAGGGTGCGTGTCTCTTGTACGAATACGATCTGCGAAGAGATGTGCATTTTGAGTTGAAAATGACCAGATGGGTCGAGATTGCTGTAAACAATGTTCCTACTTCATAATTGTTTAGGCAAAATAAAAAGCTCTTGTACAAAACGTGTATTTTGTGGGAAATGTTGACATTTAAAGTTGAAACCCAACAAAACACGTGACTGAACCAAGTAAGGCGGAAGACTGCTTTTAGTATTGAAAACTATTCCTTTCGGGCCGTTTTAAAATAGGCAAGTGTACGAATTTATATGGATATAATTTTAACAATGAAGCTTTCAAGGCACAAAAATGTATGGCTGCGTTAAGATTGGTGAAAATCCCGCTTTAGAGCTAAACACTGCCGATTTTGGATCGTCCGGGTAAAAATAAAAAAACTATCGGTTATCCGACTATAACATAACAGCAAAAAAGACGTACGATGTTGCCGAATAGTGCAAAGAGGAGAATCATCCAGACCAATACGAACAGGATGGTGTTGCCGATAAGCACATATCTGGAGTGAAACAAGAGGGAATTGGATCCCTTCTGTTCCAGACACTCGTCACTTCCGTCCGAACAATCCCTTCTTCCATCGTTGATCTTAAATTGTTTGCAACGATAGAAATTTAATTCACAGTTTTTAATGTGGCGATTCAATGCAAATTCGAGAAATGTATGCATTTGTTGTAGATAGTTAACCCAGATAAAATGAGTTGTTTTTGCCCCACTTTTCGGGGTACACGGGGTTTCCCTTCTCTTAACCTTGCCTTGCCAAATATTCAAACCGGAAAGGAATTCAATGAGTTAAGGGGGGAGCGGGAATTTTCATTTTTTGTGGTCAGGTTATTTATGGTAAGTGTATCGTTTCCTTTTGGGTGCAANCTGTTCCAGACACTCGTCACTTCCGTCTGAACAGTCCCTTCTTCCATCGTTGATCTTAAATTGTTTGCAACGATAGAATTTTAATTCACCTTTTAATGTGGCGAATTGATGCAAATTCGAGAAATGTATGTTGTTGATAGTGAACCCAGATAAAATGAGTTGTTTTTGCCCCACTTTTCGGGGTACACGGGGTTTCCCTTCTCTTAACCTTGCCTTGCCAAATATTCAAACCGGAAAGGAATTCAATGAGTTAAGGGGGGAGCGGGAATTTTCATTTTTTGTGGTCAGGTTATTTATGGTAAGTGTATCGTTTCCTTTTGGGTGCAAACCAGTGTTTCCGGAGCTTTAAAAGTTACTTTATATCACTTCTTGTCTATTAGAGTACGTATGAAAAGCGCCGAAAACGGTCAGGAACCAAAATACAATTTAAAATTTTTTTTTATTGGAAGGCTACTACATGAACGTTATACTTCATCTATACAACGTGAGAAATTGTAACAACGAGACTTATCGCCTCGATGCGACTTGAGTAACAGAGCTGACAAAACGCGAACCCGTCAGACACATTTTTCTTTTTCATTCACTCAAAATCGAAAAAAAACGTCCGGTTTTTTGTTTTGTAAAATGTTCGTAGAATACGAACCCGCGATGGTCGAACATACGGCGGTGACTTGGATGTACAGTAATGTCGACCATCGGTTTTGCTGCAGTTAAGTTCATCAGCCCCGTTGATGCAATCGACTTTGTAATCACACCTTCCACAAAGTTCAAACGCAGCCTGAAAAAATAGAGTTGCTCGTCTGTAAAACTTCCAACCTTTTCTATAAAATAAGAGCATTATAAACCAATTTTAACTTGACACGGCATAAAAAACGTTTAAAAATCTCGTAGGCCACCAGCACTGCATCATCAGCATGACAAGCTTGTGACATAAGCGTCCATCAATCGGAAGTGGAGTTTTTTCCAATATCCTCGGTATGAAATTCAGTGTTCAACACAATCAACTAGTTTCTTAACTCTTGAGGGTGATAATTGGGATTTTACGTTTTCACCCAGCTCCGCGACCCATTTGCAAACTGTTCTCCAGCCCACTGACGTACAAACCCTGATTTAAACCAAACAAATTTAGGTTTGAATCAGAGCACTGGAAAATTATCTGACGCAGTATAAACTGTCCATGACCTTATGAAAACTCTACTGAAAATAAACTTTAATTTTAATCCCTGCAAAGTCAATGATGAGTTGGCGCCTTGCCGCATGCAGCTGGCTGACGCACCATTTTCTGTAGATTTATAACTGTCAAAGCAGAAATTTAAAGTTTTTGCAAGTGGCCGTGCATTGAATAAACATTTGGTCGCCAAAAATAAGTAGACAGTTTACGAAAAGACACGTTTCTTTGGCTCTGCTATTACGCGTTCTTACATGTCATCGCCCTTTATTGCATGGTTTTCACGCGACTGATAAATATGTTTACCATTTGGCGCACGACCTTCGTTCCATTCTAAATAGCAAGTTAAACGTATTTGTAGCTTTTTCCGGAAATCATTTTCTTTGAAAGCTTGTCTATGAGGGAATGTTTTGCAACCTTTTTTCACTGACGTCACACTCTAAACTTTCAAAATTTAGCGACACACCCGAACCTGCGCTTTGCTCTTTAACGAAAAGTGTAGTTTTTTCTGTTTAAAAACATCATGAAAGCACAGCGGTCAGCCTAATCAGACTTGGTGCTCGACCGACCATGTTATCGTGACGTCGTAAGGGCCTGTATTTAATGTTCTTTAAAAATAAAACGAATCTCACTTTTGAGTATCCATAATAGTAAATAATCAAGCCACAACCACCAAATACATTTTCTACGTCTGTCAAATGTATAATGACAAAGAAATAACAACGTTTAGAAACAGAATATACCCTGCTTTTGTCGATGAGATTGACTTTGCAGACGCTGTCCACAATCGTCCGGTCTCGGTGGTCGAGAGTAGCCGATTCACAGCGAGTGCAAGACTGCAAACGTAATGTTTGACAAAGTAACGATAAAATGTCCAATGTAAGTTCACTTTGTGCTTGTTTCAAATACTTACCGGGCATGGGTCGTTGATCGGACAAAGATCCGGGTTATCCGATTGTACGGTGCTGTTGTCAACCTCGAGAACATATCTGGCAAAATTGGACAATACAATAATTAGCAAAAGGGTACGATACGTCTTCGCATGGAGGTACGTGGTACGCACTGCTCATTAAGATTGTAATCGTCCTGTCATTCTTGACCAAGAGAGGCAGTACGATAAGGTACGGAACGTATCAAAAATCATCCAAAGGTACGGTACAATGGTGCGGCCTGCCTTTCGAAACGAGGTACATGGTACGCACAATTCAATACGTACCGCACGGTACAATACAGCCATCTTTGAATATAACAAACGAAGCCAGATGGACAAACGTGGCTTAAGGGATTACAGTTTTAATTTAACAGACAATCCATGCGAGTGTCAAAAACGAACTTAAAATAGTCACGCAATTAAAAATACCTTTCGTGGCTTGTGTCATGAGATTTGCATTACAATTTTCTCTATATATCACAATAGCAAACAACACGCGGTTTCTAAACAAGGCGGACGGTACAAATTATTTGTTCTAAGAAAAGTTAGATGCAGCTTCTTTTGCGTGAAACCGTGCTCTTACAATATTTCCTATCAAAAATTCTGTCGCCTGACTGAGCGATATTTTTTCACGAAACGCAGTATAAACGACAACACATAAGTAGGTGCGGCAACTAAAAACATTAACCCTTTTTCGCAAATCCAATGGTGGATTTCAAAGGGACATTTTTAGTCTGGTTTTTCAGTTTATTATTATCAACAAAAAGCCAACTTCAGACAATAGGAATCTCGAAAGCACACTCAATGCACAGGTTTTAGGAGCCTCACCTTTCCGGGAAAGCCTTGCAAACCTTCGGTAATCTTCCAGGACAAAAGCATTCATCTGAATTA
>QXVZ01010138.1:0-11757 GCA_008931825.1 Phallusia fumigata | reverse complement strand
TGGAAAAAGCAGAAAATACTTGGAGAGGAGAGAGAATGGATAATTAAACTTATTGACTTGTATTCCAAATCTGTTCAGGTATGTCTGGATGTAAAGCCAATAAAAAAAACTGAAATGCAAAAACGTAATATTATTTCAGGTTTTACAACACACAGACTGGGTTTAACCCAAATGACCTTACCAAAGTCATATTTGACTTAATATATATACCAGTAAGGTTTTAAATAAAGAACAATCACACATCAAATGTTGTCTTATTACAACTATAGGTAAACTACAAAAGGCTGACGAAAAGAGTCAGCAGAATAAAATCGCATTTAACGGATGAAGAGATTAAGGAAATGGAAAACGATCTCCAGAAGAAAGAGTTTGCTGATAAGTACCGCAGACTTCTAAGGAACGAGGTAAACGATTGCGACACAATTCAACATCGTTGATTTTTTTCACATATGTCCGTAGTTATTAAATTGTGCATCGCGAAGTCCTGGCGCGTCGTTTTAATTTTCCAAGGGCGTCGGCCATTTTCCATGAATTTACTCCTTTTTGTTTTTGTATCAATAAATACAACTTTGATATTAAGCGTCTTTGTTTAACGTTTATCGCGGATGCGTCGAAAGTCCAAACAGCTTTTTTCAAGGGCGTCGCATCAAAAAAGTATGAGAAACGCTGAAATACGTATCTGAATTAAAAACATAACTGCCGGGAACTTGTGTATACCGTGTACAAGTTCAGTTATGTTTTCAATAAATACTCTTCAGGTCTGTATCTTGTATTCCCAACTGAAAATCGTATTTTATTTATTTTGTTACCAGGCACCAGCCGAAGTTAAACAAAACAAAAGCAATACCCCGAATACGGATCTAACGGCCAACGAAAGTTTGAAACCTAAAATATCGACGAAGTTGGGAGATGTTTGTGCCTTGGGTGCGATCAAAGAAGAAGACTGCGTATTTGATGACGAAACAAGCCTTGATGAAAAACAAATTGCGCAAACAAAGCCTCAAGAAAACCCGACTAAAAAGCAAACTTCAACAAAACGGTTTAGGTCAGTGCTCCGCAACCGCTGTGACGTGACACACTGCTGTGCCGCGAGAGAATGCTGGGTGTGCCGCAGTGTAACTGCAATCTAACAAATTTTTTAAGGAAACAAAAACATTTTAGCCCTGGCGAACATGAACGTTATAACAGTTGGGCAATTTGCTCATCTAAATTCTTTATAGGCTGCCCATAGTGCCTTATTATGTTTTTTTAACGTCACAGTAGAAATCTTTGTTTACTGCCTGGGCGTCAAAAACCCAGGTTGAAGTCTGCCGCTAAATTTTGAAAGTTTAAAAGTTTGACGTCAGTGAAAAAAGGTTGCGAAGCACNGAAGAACTTGTATCCAGGAACATGTCAAATATTACTGAAAAATTTGCTCAAAATGGTTCGACAAAACAATTTAGTCCAACATTGGTTGCGGCAGATCAAAGTTTTTCTACTTCGGACGATGAAACTTCAAACCAACTTTCTGAGGAAAATGCAATGCTAAGGAGCGAGCTTGACAAAAATCAGCAACTGTGTGCCCAGCTGGAAGAAAAACTGAACAAGAAGTTATTTGAAGAAGCACAGTTTATTGAAATGCAAGCATCCCTTGAGGATCAAGAAGAAAGAACTATTGAACTGATGGAAAAAGTGAAGTCTGAAGTCAAGGAGTTATCTGAGAGAAATTTACTGGAGAAGATTTGTGGAGCAGCATCAATCGATGTCAACTTGAACTCAATGGCATTGTCTGAACAGGTAAACTTTACAAAAGACAGTAGATTTAAGGTTTGTTCAATTTTGTTTATTGGACAGAAGCGTGTTTATGTGCAACAGTGGAAACAAAACCTTTTCAGTCCATTATGTCACCCCACATAATTTTTGTACTTTATACCTTTACTCTGTAAAGAAACAATATCCATTCTTGGTCTCAGCAAGTTAAACGATCGGTAAACAATGTAAAGGCAGGCCACGTGCACAAATGTACATGTGACTGTCACATGTTTCAATAGGAGAAAGGGACTGGGAAAATATGTCTCAGGCATTGTTCTCAATCATCACAAGTGACTGCAATACAATTTAATATTTTAATCTTGCCTTTATTTTTGAAGATTATTGAAGTTTTAAAGTACTTTTCGATGTCCTCCAAAAACAAAACTGTTCAGCAAGAAAGCCTTCAGAAAAGTGGCGATGAAACAACTGTTGACTCAAGTCAAGTCATAAGTTCACTACAAGGTAAATAATAAAATGACTTATTGTTTTTTTCAAAAACTATTGGTTTTTCTAACTGATCTTTTTGAGTTGTTATCTGAGTTTTGTATGCAAAGGGCAAATGTAGAATAATTTGGCAACAAATATGGAGTGGAAACTGTCAATAAATTTGTTTGCCAACATACAATTGGCACAAAGAAGTATCATAAAATTCTACGCAGATGAAAACAGTATGCTTCTGTGTGATCGGGATTCAGCTCTAGTAGAAGTTGGTAAGGTTCGACAGAAATGGAATCATCTACAACTGGAGTTGGACAATGTTAAGGTAGCAATCACCTTTACCACACCTAAACAACAGCCAAATGTACAGTTTACAACATATTTTTTGTTCTCATCAGCAATATGTAGCATAAATGACTTTTAAATCAAGAATATTCGTTTTAAGTCTTTTTGTGGTATGTGCTGCAAATGACTGGTTTGGGATTGAATGCATTGAATTCGCAGAATGTGATATTGTGTTTAAATGTTTATAGTGTTTGCATGTACATGATATTATAATGGAACCATTTATGTAAAAACAGGCTACTTAACAAAGCTAGTACATCTCCCTTGTTTGCTTTTAGAGCCGCTGTGCAAAAAATCTCCTGGTATATTGAACATGTCAACTGCATGAACTAAAAATCTGATTTGGGCTAATACAAATTCAAGAAAACAATTACTTTTTACTGTATTTAATGCTTACACATTTTTTTAATACATGTTATCTTTATAATCAATGGTTTGTTTAATGCATGACTGCACAACCTGCAGTACTAGAGGTAGTTTTCGGTGGCTGATCAGCAGACTTTTTGAATTTGTTTAACATTTTTAATTATAGGATCCAGTATATTTCATCTGTATACACCAAAATTATAGCAGCTGTTTTTGTAATATGCAGACCAATCAAAAAACTTCTATACTACTCATTGTCGCAAAATATAGTCAAACTAAAAGATTTCAGGCGTCACAATAAAAACATTGTAAATGAACTTGATTGATATTTGATCTAGTATTAAAAGTATTCAGAACACACTTTCTATCACATAAAAGTTGTCAAAAAAAATGTCAAACTGTTTGATCAAATAAATTATTGTTAACAGTTTTTAAGGTAATATACTCTCGGTTTAACATCTTTTGTCCATTTAGTTACAACTGGAATCAAGCAGAAATGATTTGTCCAGGAAAATAATTGAACTAGAAGACGACCTTTCTGTGAAGAATGAAGAAGTGTCGACTCTACAGCGCCAGCATGTGGAAATGCTAGCTGACCTAAAGGTGGCACAAGAGAGCTTAAATCAAACAAAGTTGGACCTGGAAACTGCAGAACAAAAATGCAGCGATTTGGAACTGGAGGTCAAAAGAAAAGAAAGGTATTAAATGCTTATGTGCTATTAACACTAAACCCTTGACATTTGTTGCTTCTTTACATTACAAGTGTTGTGAATTCAATCTTGCCGAAAATGTGCCTTAATACTTTGCTTTTTGCTTTTTAGCCTTTATTAATTGTTTGCAAAACGTTTATTTGTCTGTTTGTGTTATTGGATATGTGCAATACTTACTTTGTTTTTTCTTTAGTACTGTGTTGTTTTATGCTATATTTTTAAACAGCTTTTATGCAGTATTACTGCATTTTACCTAGTGAGCTAACTGTATATGTGTATTGCTGGTGCACAAATAAATGATTTAAATAATATTAACAAAAAATCATGACCATAGTATAAATGTTTTCTTAAATATTGGCTTGTATTTTTCTGTTGAACAAAATTGATTTTCTTTATCTGTAGCAAAATGGGTATGATGACAAAAAGTTTTTTTAAACATTTGTTGTTGTGTAAATTTTGGTACAACATGTTATCAAAGTGTGTGTTTTCCTGTGATTGTGTTTGATTTCAAGTTTTTATGAAGTTGTTTCAATAAACAGTTGCGGTCAAATTTTGAGTTTTTATCTGGTGGACAGAAATTACATTTATTTATAGGTGAGTAAATTTCCAGTGTTTTTTAAATGTAGTTTGGAATAATGCTGACTATGGTTAATCCCTAATTTCTGTCCATTAGATTTAAACTGTTTTGTATGTGTTTAAGTATTGTGTGATTTACAAATGAACATTAACTATTTTGTACTTTTCTAGTGACTGGAACAAAAATATGGATGAATTAAAAACCCAAATGGATGATGAAATGTGTGAACATGAATTTTTAATTGATGAATTACAGGTAGACAAATATATTTCAAAATTATTAGTACATGTCCTGTTAAACTACAGTAACTTTCTTTTTTTCTGGAAAAATGTTCACCTAATTTGCACCCATTAACTGCCCAATTCAGTAAAGGCCAACGGTTGAAATATTAGGGAATCAATTACACAATCACAGGAAAATGACCTCCGTCCACCAGGCTAAGAGATCTCTCAATTTTGTAGGAATAACTGGCATAGGATAAGAAACTCTTAATTTAGAAGTTTTTGGCGATACTTTAAAACACACAGTTATCTATTTTATGCATCCCCAGTCACATTGCACATCTGCAGATGAACCCCAGAAATAATACATATATCTATTACTTTTGTGTTTAGTGTAAATTTAAAAATGTTAACCATATCTGTCCTCACAATTGCCAAATATATTCATTGGTCATACTCTGAAACTGAAAAAAACGAAATGTGTGTCTAAAATAAAAATAGTGGCTACTCCTGGTTGTAAGTAATCTAAAGTGTGTCTTGGTCAAATTTTTTTGATATTTGCAGGCTGAACTTGAGAGGCATTCCACATCAAACAATACATTGGATCAAGATTTGCAAAAGGAAAAAGCAAAATCTAGCCAACTTGGCAGCGACCTTCAAATTGCAAACACCACTGTGGAAGTGGTGACACAAAAAATTACTGTTACTGAGAAAAAATTGGAAAGTGCTGAAGAGTTGCTATTGGCAACACAAACACAGTTGCAGCAAGTTGCAGTAATAAATGAAAAGTGCATTGAGGAACTGATTGAGGAATTAAAAAACGAAAAGTGTGATTATGAAAAGGGTATTCAGGAATTAGGTGATAAATTGGAGCAATCTTGCAGAGCTTTCAGGTGTTGTGAACTACTGTAAATTTATTGCCCCGCATGCATCATGAGTAACTATAAAACTTTATGTTACTAGTAATCAAGAGAATACTGTTGAAGCCCCTGAAGATGCTTCAGCTAATCATTTTGAAGTAAGCCAGAGGTCATTCAAATAGCGATAGTCGATGTAACAATGTTGTTTTCAATGCAGGAAACAAAAATTACTTCTTATGCAATGGAAAAATGCAAACAGATGATTAAAGAAATATCTGCACATGTGGAAAAAATGCAAGGTGAGGAATTTTATTTTTTGTATAAGTTGGTTAGAGGTTTTAGTAGCCCATTGTAAGATTGTTTTTTTTTCATTTGGTTTGCAATTTTATATATTTCACAGTAAAAAAAACTAATTTGTCTGCAAAACTTAAAAACCATACAGATTGATATTGTTTTTATCATTTGCTCACCCCTCCACATGTTATAGATGATACAAAGAGAGATCTTTTCTTTCAGATACATTAACTGAAAAAGACCAAGAACTGTTCCTTGCGAAGGAACAGGCTGACAATGAAAAGAAAAATTTAGGCAGTGAGCTTTATGATGAAAAATCTCGTGTACAGATCCTTAATGCAGAAATCGAAAAACTTCGGTTAAAACTGGATGTTGCACATGTAAGTTGAATATATTGCCAGGAAAATAAACAATTTTGTTGTTATGTTGCCATACAATCGCTGCATTAGATAGAATGTAATTTGCAGCATATTCTTTCTCATTTTAATTTTTTTTTCAACTTACATTGATGTTTCTGTCATAGGAAGAAAAGTCACACAATTTAAGTTTGATTGAAAAACTGCAACAGGAGACAATCGACTTGCGGGTAACACTGGAGGGCAGTAGAGTGGAACTGGATGAGGTATTATAAGCACAAGACCAGCATATAATCTTCACTCTAAACTTTGAACATGTTGACCTCTCCAGGCAAGGGTCAAAGTCATGGAAGTATCAACAGAACAAGTTCAACTTCAGGATATCATCAGCAGTCAAGAAACTGATATTGAACATCTGAAAGAAAAAGTTACTCAACTGCTACTGTAAGCAGCCGAGTTGATGGGCTATTTTAAATGGTGTTTCTTTATTTAATAGTTTTCAAACTAATCTGACTGAGTCAGAAGGGCATTAAATATTGCTACCAAATGCACGCCGTGTATAGTATTTTTAAGGTTAAAATTTTTTTTTAATGTCCCTGGAACTTGCCAATAATACCAGCGAATTTTTATGGTTTACAAATATTAGAAATTGCTTTTTCAAAGGGACAAGGATACTTTGTGGAAAGAAGGTGAAAACTTGAAGTCACGAGCTAATGAACTTGAAGAAAGCCTCGATGAGATTAGTTGGGTTAGGGATGATGATGTCACCAAGTGCTCATCATGTGAATCACAATTTTCACTCACAAATCGAAAGCACCACTGCAGGTACCTAGGTGTTCGGTAACACATGTTAGTATTTACATTGCTACATATTTTGTTGTAAACTTTTTAGAATGTGTGGCAAAATCTTTTGCAAGCCTTGTTCTGAGAATTGGATCTTAAGGAATGGCAAAAGAATCCGTGTTTGTCGTGACTGTGTTGCCAACAGCAGCTATAGTAAGTCTTTCTGTAGTATTAAAAATTTTAGAAATTTAACTTTTCTTTTGTTATTAAATGCAGAGGGACCTATGAATACATCTTTTGAAACATCATCAGATTATGGAACACCAAACACGAATGATCAAGGTATTTGTCCTTGCCTAAAACTTATTATGGCATAAATTTTAGGAGGAACCCAAAAGCAGTTAGTCCAGATACTGGGTTTCAGTTTATCAGTAAACGATGACATTTTATGTGCAATTTAAGCTACTGATTTTTCTAGATTTAAACGAAAGTCGAAGTTATGAGGAAATAAATTCAGAGGATGCAAACCAATCAGTTGCTAGTTCTGCTGCAGATGAAGGTTCATTTTACCGAAGTTTCACCGATTTAATTTCAAAAACTGTCAGGTGCTTGTTTGTTAATACTTTGGGACAAGGCGAAATATTTTAGGGGTTGTTTAAAATGCATTTGATAGCATGGCCATTTTATCATTAAAGCAATAATGCCAATCTTGTAATTAAAACCTCACTTTAATTAAACCACCACGAAATGCAGCAAAACCAGGTTTGCATGAAAGCTAGCCCAGAATTTTCTTGGTGAAGAAAACATTAGCACAAATTAAAAAATAACTTGCTCAATGACTAATTTACTTTGTACTACTCAGCCCCCTGTCAGCAACTACCACAAAAAACAAAGAAGAAAATGAAATTACGATTAGAGTTGGAGCAAGAAAGGAAAGTCATATTCCTGTGCTACTGGAAAAAGAGGGAATTACCCTCAGATGGACAATTACTTCTGATCGTGACATCAATTTCCGTATGTTTTACTCCCAAAATGAGGTAGGTGTACTGGATCATGTCTAAACTATTTTTTTGGTTGTTAGGGAGTTGAGCCAATAAACATACATGCAAAATGTGTTGTTCTTCTACTTTTTTCAAATAAAAATGTTATTTATAACTATTTAAGCAACTTGTCCATTTCTTACTAATATACTGTTGGTTTCAAGCAAGACCCCAACTTTTTTTCTTTTGAACCTCTGACACCAATTATAATTTTCTCAAAGGGAATTTTTTGATTTTTCAAATGGTATGTTAGCTAATTTAATTGCATGTTAAAACATTACACATTCAAACTGAATTTTTTTAAGGAATCGGAGGAACTTGAGCTTGTTCCTGTGAGAAAGATTGACTCACACATTGAGCCGTTTGTTGGACAGGTGGTTGCACAAAAGCCTGGGATATATACCATTGTACTGGATAACACATATTCAAGGTAGCATTAACTGTTCTAGTTTGTACATTTGCTTAAAAAGTTTATGCAACAGGTCTGTCACACACTAATTATGTTTTAACAACCATTTTCTTTCTATTTCACAGAATGACAGCAAAGGAAGTCACATACAAACTGGATATTGTACCTAGCTTAGTTGAAAC
This sequence comes from Phallusia fumigata, assembly GCA_008931825.1. Taxonomy (NCBI): domain Eukaryota; kingdom Metazoa; phylum Chordata; class Ascidiacea; order Phlebobranchia; family Ascidiidae; genus Phallusia; species Phallusia fumigata. The sequence continues at coordinate 3,385 of QXVZ01010138.1, read as the reverse complement.
TTGATGTACTGAACATGCCAGTGCCACTTGTTTTCTTTTAAAGCAAACATATACTGTGGAAATAAAAGTCATTACATGATTGCCTTAATTTGCCTGCAGTGACATATGTGCAATTTTCAGAATATTTGTATTTTAACTGTTTTGCATTTGCGTGGTTGCTCTATTTGTCTTGAGCTGGTGTCAGAATATTGTAGCAATTTTGTTCAAATCTCTACACATTTGTTCAGGTTTGTACCAATCTGTAATATTTTTACTTCGGCTGCTGATTTTTTATTTCTGTGCCTTGTGTTTGTATTTTGGTAAACACATCATTAAAGCAGTGTGGTATGATTTACCTTGAACTATGTGGAAATTACTTAGTATTTCCAACTTACATCCAGTTTTTAAAAAAAGCTATTGGAAATAAGCACCAGTTATAGCACATATAGGTAATATGCATAGAGACCAAACCACACTGTAATACAACAGAGGTAGCATATGGACATTATCGTTTTGAGGTGAACAGTTTAAAGCAAAAGTTAGTAACATGATATGCATTATAAAAATTTAAAAACAAAAAATTATGTGCTGCCAAAAAGATAAGCAACATGTCTACTTCAGACTTTTTCCAGCAAAAATTTGAGTTCCAGCTGCTTTTGAAGGCAGCATATCATTGTCAGTTTTATTTATATCCTAGGTGTGGCAAGTAGAGTGTGCTGATTTTACAAATGCACATTGTTTTTTATTGATTAATATTCATTTAACACTATCAGTATCATCTAATTTATCAGAATATGCCCAACATTAAAAAGTCTGAGGCATTATTTTTTTAAGTGTTTGTAATTCTGATGTTTTAGAAAATCAAACAGCAATTTTATATGTTATTTTTTAGGAACACAAGACACTGACTTGGAAAGTAGGTCATTAAAACTGCTAGAGAACTTGTATTGTGATCCACTGTACTACAAAGGTCCCGACAAAGCATTAGATGATTGTTATAAGTGACTATTGTCCGGACTTGGGTATTTGTAAAAATTTGAGTGAATGTTATTTGAAAAATACGGAAAGAAAGTGTGTGTTTAAATCAGTGCAGGTGTTTTAATTTGTTTCAGTGCAAGACATAAATTAGCACATGTAAAAATGAAATGCATACTGGTATATGTACACTAATTCAAGTCTCGTCAAACTGCTTGATATTCTTTATGATTGTTTCTTCATACGTTTCAGAACCATAATAACGTTTTTTCAATGCTCGGTATTTCCTGAGTCGATACAAAGCCTCAAGTTCTTTGAGAACATACTCTCCGCGTGCTATTAGCATTTTAATTTCTTCCGGGTCGCTCACATCTTTATTTTTAACGAAAACTGCATGACAGCGATCCCGAAAATACGTTCCACCTTTTGGATATTCTCTGCCCACGTAGACAAGCTGAAATATCGGGGGAATTTTAACTGTTACGAATCTATGTTCAAATGGGTTAAAAGTTTTATCAAACATACATTTTTGTAAAGTTGTTTTACAGCGCTTCTCAGTTCCATAATGCAGCTTTGCCTTCCGTGTAGCTAGTAGCTGCGTCAGTCAATGGAAACCGAACAGAGAGTATCGGGAAACGAGATTTCTGGAGTTTGGAAGTTTGTTTACAAATTAATTTAGGTACAGTACCAACTAATTTAAAAATTATCAATTTGTGAAATTATTTGAGTGGGGTCAAAATGATCTTGGTGCTTTCTGAAGGGTTTCAAAGTTTGATTCCATTTTGGTTAAGTTTACCTCGTGTGTGTTTCTCTGATCAAACATGCTCCGGTAAATAATAGATATGAACCAGAGGAAGCTTGCAATGTAAGAAATCGCTCTAGAAAATTGTAAAACTAATATTATTGATTAGTTTTCTTTTCCTACCGTACGGATTAAAAAAAATGTCAATTCCAGCGATCGGACCGCACAAACTAAATTGGAGCACCCGCCTAAGGATGTTATTCAAAGTAAAATATTGAATCCTAATCATTGGAATCCAAATCTGCGTTTATATCAGGTAGTCTGATTGTAACGGATTTTTGCAATGTCGTTTGTTTCCTTATTTAGAGTATGCTCAGCCGCGCGATTGACGCAATAATAAATAATACAAAGGCTCAACAAGTAGCGCGAGTTTCGCCACGAGGTTGAATTTTACGCAACATCGACAAAAAGTTGGATGCTTGTTGATCTTAAACCTGTTTTTAGTTGGAAGTTTAAGCTGACGTGTGCCAGGTCGGTGTACTCTGGGCCTTTTACTTAACAAACGTTTTCTACAACCTTCGTTATATCGCCCACCTGTCTGACATATGTTAAGGCCCTAAAGGGAAATCACCCACTCACTAATACAAGTCATGAGGCACTTCTTAAAGTTAATTAAACTGTTGTTTTGTAACTTGCAATTCTGTGTTTCATTCTGGGCAAATTCCTAATATAAGACGGATTCGATGTTCTGGATTCGAAACAAATATTCCGGAATAGCCTGTTATTCTACTCCGAACCTCTACTACGGGACTACCTACCGTTTTTTTGCAGAATTGAAAAAGTTGATCTTAAATATCCAAGCAGCAGTTACAAAACAAAGTAACCCAACAACAAATTAATTTGTCTCCCTCTTGTTACCGTTTTATCCACGACACCGATTTAACTTGGCGTTCTGAGTCGTGATCACGCTTCAAGAATCTTCACTGTTGTTACCAGTTTCCGGTTGTTATAGTAACAAAAAATGCCCCCAACCTCGAACCACTTTCACCCGGGCGACCTTCGTCGGTGAGTGTTTTGTTTGGAACGATTGGGGCAAGGAGGTTAGTAACAAAAGGTGTGAAATCCTTGAGTGGTTTTGGAGGATGCGCTGGCGTCCATTGAGCGATTAGTTTGGTCATTAACGCTCGGCCTTCTGCGGTGAAGACTACCGAGAGTTGTAACGTGCAATACCAAAATATGGTTTGGAAAAGTTTTTAGTTTTTTGACAAAAAATTCTGGCGTGCACATTTAAAATCTTTTCAGTTATAGAGAGACGATAAATGGCGTCTGTAAATTTATTTTGTACAATACATACGATTCAAACAAAAAATATAAATTTTCATTACCAGGTCAGGTGTACTTCGATCAACGTATCTCTCAAGTTCAGATATTTTAGTCTTTACGTTGGTATAAATTTGTGTTTGAAAGGGGGTATTCAAAAGGTTCGTGGTCGTATAGGCAATGTCAATGGTTTAGGTGAAAAAAATAGTTTTCCATTTTTTAGAGATTTTAAGGTTTATATTTTGTAGTGTAAGTTCTGTTCGAAGTCATACATCTCAATGCAATCGACGCTCGTCAAGATCTAGTTCTTCTAGTTTCAAACGACGCCCTGAAACTTGTCCGAATCCAAGTGGAAACAGCAATGGTAAG
>QXVZ01010135.1:0-16494 GCA_008931825.1 Phallusia fumigata | reverse complement strand
CCCCATTAATCCCTTACAATGGGTCAAATTATAATACAGTTTGATGGAATTGAGACAGTTTTGAGAACAGGGCATTGTTGTACATCAATTGCTGTGTTTTACGATTTAGCCCCACCAGTTGACATGCTTTCCCCATTAAGTTTGTAGATGGGGCCAGGGTTGTGTGTAATTCCATTATTCTAAGGTAAAAACACAGATTCTTTGAATAAATAACAACAATATTAATTTCAACAAAAATATGTGCTACAATTTTTCTATGTATCTTTACAAATGCATATTCTACAACTTTGCATGTGTCGGTGCCCTCCTGCAGAAACAATCATGTCATAAAAAGTATAGGTAATTGTAGGACCCAATGTAGAAAAAGCAGTGATTATATATTATTACGGGTCCCCTTCCTGAAGGGGACACATACTGTTTTCACTCTGTTGTTTTTTCTTTTTTCTACTCTGCAGCTTGTCCACACACTTTTGGCATAAATTGGCAATAAATACAACATTTTGTTCATTTAGATGTGAATACTCCTATAGAACAGTACCCTGATGAAGAAACCAAAGGTAACANGTAGGACCCAATGTAGAAAAAGCAGTGATTATATATTATTACGGGTCCCCTTCCTGAAGGGGACACATACTGTTTTCACTCTGTTGTTTTTTCTTTTTTCTACTCTGCAGCTTGTCCACACACTTTTGGCATAAATTGGCAATAAATACAACATTTTGTTCATTTAGATGTGAATACTCCTATAGAACAGTACCCTGATGAAGAAACCAAAGGTAACAGCTTATTTTTATATGGTTATTATAAAAAATATAACAGGGCAATTGGGGTATCCATAAATTTTTAAAGAGGGGATCTGATAATTAAACTCAGGGAGTTTTCTAAACATGGTTAGTAGTTCTTTCATTGACCCTTTAACTGCGGCGGGTGCATAAATGCACCCAATGACCACCACTCATTTACACTGCTATTGAAGGCTTATTATGTGTTTTTTTGCATTGCACTTGGGTTGCTTTTGAAAGTAGTTTTTTGTAAGTATGCTTTTAACCTCTCAAAAGATAGGAAAAAATGGTTACATTTTATTGAAAAATCAAACCTAGAAAAAAACATGCGTCTCATCCTAAAAATCTACAACTTTGCATGTGTGTTGACCCATGCATTTCTGCCTGCAGAATAAATCTTGCAATAAAAAGCTTAGGTAACTGTGGGACCCACTGTAAAATAATATTCTGAATGAATCTCTTAAATTGTGTTTTTGTGGAACTACAATATGATGAAAGTTACTTTCTGTGTTGTTTTACAGATGTAAACGAAAATGATAAAATATTGTTTCAACTTGTAAGAGATGAAGTTTATTCTTGCAAGCGAAACAAAAAAGTAGATCAACTTTTGGCTGAGAGCAAAGGCAGAAAAATGTTCACAATAAGTATGAACATATTTTTTTTTATGGTATACACAATTAAGTCTTCAAGGCATTACCATTTTGCTTGTTTGTTTGGGTAAGAGGCAAAAACCAATAGAGAGCAGTGTCAACTTTGTGATGTGATTGTTGTCATTAACAGTAAAATTTACTTACAGTTTTAAATTGGTATTGACTGACCTCTTTCCAACTGTTTTAACTCTTGATTTTTTTTACACTACAGCTCGTCCATGCACTTTTGCCATTTTATGTTTAAAGGATTTGGTTGAAACTATTATAGCTGGCAGATTTGGTCATGCAATTGTGCCATTTGTTTTATTTGACCCCATAGTCCCAGTGGTTACCCTGTTAGCTTTGAAAAAAGTAAAAACCTTTTTTAAATATTGATTTAGGTGTTTCCCCACCACCAAAATTATCACATTGTTTGTCCTCACATTTTGTTCAAGGAGGAGTCCTCCAAATTTATTAAAATTTTCATACATGATGGATATCTGAAGTTGGGCGCTGACAACTTCTTGCCCCAATTTACCCATAGGTTCATGCATAGGCCCCCTAAATGTGAGATCTTTGAAACAGCAATATTTAGGCGGGTGTTTCATTTTAATTGTCTTGTTTTAGACATACAAAGCCCAGCTGTTTATATTACTATATCGCTGGTTTAGGTTATTGCTAGGGTAAACCAAAAAAGGTCAGTTAAATAACATTGTGAAGGTGATATATTACAGTAACTTTGCTTTCTACTCTAATGTACAGAAGCACAAACACGTGTAGTTAGTTGGTCAAAAAGTGCATTGTTGTTGTTGTTGAATTTATAGAGCATTACTGAAACTGTGAGTTAAGAGTTTGTTGCGGCTCGGCCAAAGGTCACTGCAGGTCAAACTATTGCTTGGTGTGACTGTGGAGTTTAAATTATGCTTTTGACAGTGAGATTGTAATTGGCATAATGTAAAAAATGATTTGATTAAAATGTATTTGGAAATCTTTTCTTTTTGTTTATGTTTTCCAACCGACTTTTAAACTGATTAGTGATCACATCCTAAAACATCGCCACAGAAACTACATGTGTGTGGGGACCCATATGTTTACCTCAGAAATTCGGACAGTTTGTAGAGCTTGTGTGTTGACTCTTTTGTTAACCCCAATAGCCCCCTAAACCTGACCCAAGTAATTAAACAATGTCCAGGTTAAATGGTAGTTTGTTTACCATGTCATTGTTATGTATCGATTGTTGTGTTTACCACATTTGGACCTATTGACCTGAAATGTGTAGATTTTGCTGTGTCATTTCAGTTTCTTTAGTTTATGTTATAATCACCAAATATTAGAACAATCAAATTATATGAAATCGAATAATAATATCTGCTACAGTTTTTGACATACGTCTAGAAAAATATCCCTTTTTATTATGTTGTAGTGTATAGCAAAAAGTTTGAGTTGAACATTTCTTAGATTTTTACATAGAAGGTTATTATCACTAAACTTTTGTGTTTTGTAGACCGAAATCTGGCTTGGTTTATATATGGTTTCTGTCGGTTGTATTCTGATGAAAGTATATGGAAAAATGATATTCTTCGACGAAAATTTCAAATTGAAGAAGCTCAGTTGACAGAAATTGAAAGTGATTTTAGAGAAAACTTTGCAGAACGACAATATCGCATGATGATGATATGGATGAAAGCAAAGGGGCTGGGTAAAAAAAAACTTTTGACTGGAAAACTTATTGTTTATATTAAGTGGAAAAAAATAAAAAAAGCCAAGTATTTTTTTGCCTCATTTACAGCATCTTTTGCTGTGCAGCAATAACCACAATGTTATGCAAAAGGCAATGCATCACAGCAACTTAAATCAATTATTTTGCAGTAACAACTGGGTTATATAATGCCTAAAAAAATAGAGACCCAATGTCATGAAGGTATTGAATATAAATATATCTTGTAAAAATAGAAAAAGGTACAAGTAAAATTTCATGTCATTAAATATCATTTAAGGAGTCACAATGTATGTGAATTAGCAGTATGTGGAAAGCCACTACCTTGTTTTTGATATGTGCTAAAATCTGTTAAAACATGTTATATTATGAATGTTTCAGACACTATTCAACAAACCATTTTCACCCTTCAGAAGTTAGAACTGCAATGCCCTGATTGTCAGTTACCAGAAACAGGAAATTTAACAAATGAAACAGGTAAAGGTTGAAAGTGGGGTTTTCCTTTTATTATGGCTTTCTTTTCTGAAAGAGACACATACTGTTTTCATTCTGTTTTTACCCTGTTGCATGTGTGTGCACCTTTGCCATGAAAATTTTGGTGGATTTTGATAAACTTTCACAGCTGGTGGATATCGCTCACATGAAAAAACAACACTGTTTGATTATGTGCAAGTGCAAAACTAACCTACTCTACTGCCATAACAATGCCTAAATACAAGCATGAAAACCAAAATCAAGTCCTGACAGTGGCACATACAAAAACTCTAAGCAGTCTCTAGAAACGGCTCGTCACTAAAATGTTATCCTGGGTCTAGGATGCAGTAAAGACAATATTTTTTGTTGTAGTTTAATAATTGTTGATTAAACAACTTGATGCAGCATTTCAAATCTTAGCAAAGACCCAAAATATTACACTTGCTTTGTAATCACCATTATTACTGCATACGGTTATTGTCACAATGACTATGGATTTAATTTGACAATTTGCGAGCTGTAGACAATGCGTTACAGCAACCTTATGTAATTATTTTTTAATTAGTCCTGCTACTTCACTGTATATAGATCATTATGATATGAGGGGGGGGCAGTAAGACATGTTTCATGACAGACACAGCCCATCGGTTATTATTACACCACTGCTTTACGTATTCCCCCAGTTTAAGAACAACTGGCATCGGACATACATATTTAGAATACAAAGCATGGAAAACAGGCCATGCTTGNCTGTATATAGATCATTATGATATGAGGGGGGGCAGTAAGACATGTGCATGGAAAAAACGAAAACTACTCTACTGCTGTGATCACTTTTAACGCCTAAATACAAGCATGAAAACCAAAATCAAGTCCTGACAGTGGCACATACAAAATTTCTGAGCAGTCTCTCAAAACGGCTCGTCATTAAAATGTAATCCAAGGTCACGAAAGCAGCATGTACGTCACATGCGTAAAGACTAATGTAGCCACAGGGCCTCAGTTTCATTCTTTTCAAATCCGTCAATATTGCTATGTTGTAGATTAATACATGTTGATTAAAAACAATTTGATGCAGCATTTCGAAACTTAGCAAAGACCTAAAATATTACACTTGCTTTGTAATCACCAGTATTACTGCATACAATTATTGTCATAATCGCGATTTATTGGCAAACAATTGCTAACTTGTGAGCTACAGACAGTGCACACTGTTTCGAACTATAGGGTTTTATCAGTGCAGCTGGGTTTTTAGCCTGTTACTCTTAACAAACTGGAGTGCCGTAATTTGGCTAGACTAGCCTAAACGGCCAATGTCTTGTCACCAGCTGCACTGATGAGACCTTACAGGTCAAAACAGTGTGCACTGTCTGCAGCTCACAAATCATTGTTGGCTCTTTACTGTTAAATTGCCAATTTGACGTCATAAACGTCGTAACATGCCAAAGCCCCTAGGCTTGAAAATAGCTTAACTACATCTTTGTTAAATAGCAAACTTATGGCAAAAGGATGATGGCGAATTTGTTTTTAGCACACAGGGGCAAATAACATAAATTCTTGCATAAATCTATTTTGTTTTTGGAATACATGAAACACATGGCTTGTCTAGTACATTTTGCAGTGTTAAATACAAAGAACAGTAGGGAATACAATGAAGTATACCTGAGAAACTTGTTGCAATAGTGGGACATAGTACTAGGGATGTTCAAAGCAGAATAGCTGGCTATTCTAGAAGAGTTGTTTCAAATCCAGAATATTGAATCCAAGTCGTATATTAATTTTGGCAGAACGACACACAAAATTCTATGTTACAAAACAACAACAAAGGACTGTTTATTTAATATTTAAAAGGTACCCAGCTTCTTCTATTACATCTCGTGTAACCGAGGGTGATTTTTCTTTAAATGTCTAAACAATGTCAGACATGCAGAAGTTACAGTTACATTTGACGATTGTGAAAAAACGTTTGTAATCGAAAAGCCTAGTCAAGTAAGGCAACTACTTTTTCCACCCTGTTTCCACCACAAATGTACAACTAAAACAAGTTGCACAATCAACGACGCATTTACATTTTTGCTGATGCTGCAGAAAATCAATTTTCCCGTTATCCGTTGCACCCGTGCGGTGTTATTATTAACTGTCATGGTGAACTCGCAAAACAAATGGGGCTGTTGCGCCTGCGTCTGTGAATGTCAATCCATTCACACAAAAAGCAGACAAATTGCGCCTGCTCATTTACACAATGTTTTTGGGGAAATACTATCGATTCCAATTACCCTACATAAGCAGTAAATTTGGATTCAAAAGATTCAATATTCCACTTTGAACATCCCTACATAATACATTTAATAAGTATATTGCTATTACTGCTAGCCCAATAGAAAGGAAATACGAAGAAAGCTATTTGAAAAATGCTATATGAAGGAGTTTTTACTGTGATGCATAAACAACAACAACTTTTGTTTTTAGAGGGCTGTTACTTTGGTAATGATGTAGGTTAATTCGTTGGTTTGGGATTTGCCAGTTTTGCTAACAAACCAAATAAACAATGCTTGTGTATGTTATTTCCAACAAATTGCTTGCAATTATGTCACATGACATAAATAGATTTGGTTGATTTGGTATTATTTTACATAATTTAGTTTAAATTGTTTCTTTATAGAAACTTCTGACAAGTTGGATTCCGACAATGAAGATAAAGACAATTCAGGTTTGTTGAGTTGCAACTTTCACCCTTGTGGTCACACATTGTTTTTAAATTTCTGTTAGGGATTCAGATGTTTAAAATATATTTGAGATAAACAACATATTTAAAAGAATTGGTGACATCTGGTAAGATTTTAGATTTTATACGATATTCTAGCCCTAAACACAAACGATAATTTTGACAGGATTTGCAGATGTACAAGTATATTTAAACAGTTTTCATCAAATTGAATATCCATTAAAAAAAGTTAATAACTATGGGTCTCCTTCCCTGATGGGGACACATATTGTTTTTACTCTGTTTTTTTTCTACCCCTGCAGCTTGTCCATGCACTTTTGTCATGAAATGTTTGGTGGATTTGGTTGAAACTTTCACAGCTGGCAGATATGGACATGCTAATATGTCATTTGTTTTATTTAACTCCACAACCCTAGTGATTACCTAGTTAGCCCCCTAAAATGGATCAAAGAGTTGCAGTAAATGTGCAATGAAATATGGAGAACACCACTTCTCTATTTTTTTCTGTGTAACACGAGTTTGTTCCCATGTTTGGTCCAGTGCTATTTGTTTGAATTTGAACAAATGATAGATGGGTATCTGAAGCTGTGCACTGTAACTTTTGACCCAATTTACTCATCGGTTTACCCACATGCCCCCCCAAAACCTGCAATTTTTGAAACAGCAATACTGAACAAAGTAAGTCACCTGGAAGTTTCCTATTTTGTCAGTGATACAATGCAAAGTATTTTTGGATGCACTTTTTTAACTCCTAATATTCAGTTTTTTACTTATATGCCCTTTGCTTCATACATACTAATCCAAATGTACTGAAATTTAAAATGTACATATGTAGGGTGCTTTTCATTGGTTGTTTAAAATTTTGGCCTGATCGGTCAAGTATTTGCTCTTACAACTCTGAATACATGAATACTTGCCCCATATGCGAAATGAACCAAGTAAAGGGAGTAATTGACAAGTTTATGATACAAGTTGGGCAATGCTCAGCGGTTGGTAACACGCTGCTACTTGACACACAAACAGACGTTTCTTCAGTGTGGCCATGTGAGCATTTTGTTAATTAAAATTAGGCTGTAATTGTGCAGTGGTGACCTTAATATGTTTAATGATTAATATGTTTAATGATTGCATAATGTTAAACGAAATGCATTTGCTAAATAATGTTGTAGAAGATGATATGGTTCAATAACTTTGCTATCATTTACAGTCGTACTCATTTAAACAGTAGCATGTAACCCTATACTTGGTTCATCAAAAGGCGCAATGGCGTTGTTGAGTTTATAGCACATATACTAAAATCGCGTTGGAAAGGGTGGTTTTGAGTTTGTTGTGCGGTTTATTTGATGCTATTGGGATTGAAATTGACACGAAGTAAGAAATGATTTAGTTGTAAAATAGACATTGAAAACATTTACTTTTTTATTGCGTTTTTAAAGCTAATTCCTAAACCGATCATGTCCCAAAACATCACTACTACTCAGAAATTGCATGTGTGTTGGGACCAGACATGGGGTCGAATACACTTTACATGCATTGGAATACTTTACGAATACTTGGTTAGCTGTATTCATATTCATGTATATTTACGTGGTTTTCGAGTGCCAACAATCGAATTGTATTCGAATCAACCGATTCATGTAAGACCACCTATTCGAATGAATTGCAAGCAGTATTCGTAGTTGCCAAATCTCATAAAATTAAGACAATTATTAAACAAAAAAGGCATAAGACGTTTGAAAAGCCTCCCAACCATACTCCTGTGGTCATAGTTGCTGGGAATCCTTTGTTGAGCTACCAGAAATTTTAACAATTTAAGTTGTACATAACAAATTTAGGAATTTGCAGCTATATCTTAAAGGTCGTGTAATTCGAAAAGCATTCAAATACAATTACTTGTGCATTCGTATTGACGTAACAAAATTCACGTGAGTTTTTGTAATCGTGAATACTTTGTTTAGATTTTATTATCGCCTATTCGGATTGTATTTGAATAAGTTCATGCGAATATTCGTATTCGTGAATACTTCGTTCCAATTTCAGTGTCAACTATTCGAATAGTATTCGAATGAGTTCATGCAAGTATTCGTATTCATGATAGATGCTTTGAATATCAGCATTGACTTTCGAATTGCAAACGAATAAATTGACGCTTGTAATCATATTCGTGAATAGGTCCTTTGAATATCAGCACTGACTATTCGAATTGTAATCGTGCGTTTTCAAACGAAAGCAAAAAGTATTTAAATACAGCATGTTAGGAGCAAAACCTGCATTCGAATGCATTCGAATACGAATGACGAATACAAATTGCCCCATGTCTGGTTGGGACCCATACGTTTTTGCTAGCAAAAACACATGTTATAAAATGCCAAGAGCATTAGGGAACCAATGTAATGGGAGTATTGACTGTATATCGAATGTAATTAAGAAAATGCTAAAGGTGTGGATATGGTGTGTGTGAAATGAAAATAAGGAGAATGCAAATTCTCTAGTTTTTGATGTGGGTTGACATTTCAATAGAAATCAGGATGATGTGACTATTACATAAATTGTAATGTAGTGAGCTTTGGTAAGTGTTTGAAATGCAGAAATATTTCTCTGTCATATTGTTCGTGAGTTTTTACACCTTAGATCGGTGGTTGGTAAGATGAAGGCTAATACATTTTGGTGGGCTGCAAGATATATTTGGTCTGGACCCTGATGTGGTGGTGCAGCGAATAGACCATTACACTGTATTTAAGTGTTGATTATTTGACTTAGCAAATAATGTTTATGTAAAAATACTCAGTGATAGAACAGATAAAAAACAATTGTTAACTAACAATGAATTGTCATGAAACAGTTTATAAAACTATTTGTAATAAAAGTTTGCTCACCATTGCTTAGATCAACGTGGTTTACTGTTTATAAAACTATCCGTACACTTGGTGTTTGTGTTAGTTATATTTACCTGCAGACAGTCAACCTCGTGTACCTGTTTGTGATGTCCAGCCAATGAGCACTCCTATTACTCAAACAAACCCATGTGACAACTGTGGAGGAACAGGCAATGTGACACATCCTGAGGAAATCATACACCCACTGTTTCAAGGCGGTGGTAAGTTTAAATATGAATACATGTATTCTTTGAATTTTCACACCAAAATGCATTTATTGACAAAAACTTACATTGGTAAAGAGTCTTTCTGTTCTTTATCTTTGCCATGGTAAACCAAACATACAAGTAGTAAGTGTGTTAGTGTCCATGATGAAAATTGTATATTAATTAATTAATAACATGTACTTGGATTTGCAACATGTTAAGATGATCTATGCTGTAGGTTGTTGTGGAAACTATTTTTTTAGCAATGAACCAATTGCCTGTTCAACTGTTGGTGGAAGCAAAGTCTACTAGTAAGTAGCTTAAGACTTGCAAAGCTTGTCATTGTAGCTGTTTAAATGTCGCTTTAAACTTTTATATATTTATGGCTATGTTCGGAAAGGGGTGTTCCAGCGGTTTTAAATCCAGAATATCAAACTAAAGTATAATTTTAAGTTTGGCAGAATGACATACAGGGTAGCAAGAGAACTTCTACCCAATGACTTTCCTAGACCTTGTATCTGCGGGTAATTTTTCTTTGTTGTGACTCTTATTTGTTGGTTCCATTTCTGAAGGGGACACATATTGTTTTTACAGTGGTGTGACTGTGTGGTTAAAATCATGCTTTTGACATTGAGATTGAAATTGGCATGATGTAACAAATGAATTGGTTGGAATATAAATGGAAATCTTTACTTCCTGTTTACATTTTTCATACATTTCCAATTCTTTCCCAGTGTTTGGGGACCCATGTGTTTATGCTAGCAGAAACGATCATGTTATAAAATGACAAGGAAATTTGGAGCAGATGCAATGCTGGTATTAAATATATATGTTTGAAATCCAATAACACCATTTAAACATTGCTAGCCAGCCTTTTTGGGTCATTGTGGTGTATCGATTGCTACATTTAACCCTTAAGCCCAGCGGTTACCCCCACTAACCCCCTAAAATTGGTCAAATTACTAAACAGCATCCAAACTAGGTGAAATTTTGTGGTTTGTATAATATGTGGTTGCAATGCATTGACATCATTGTTTGACCCCTTTGGCCATAATAGTCAAATTATTTAACAATATCAAAATTAGATGAACTTGGGTACTTTGTGTAACATCTCATGGTGGTTTATTGATTTCTTTGTTGGATTTCTTCAGGCATGGGGACCCCACCACCCCCTAAAATAACTGAAATAAATAAACACTGTTTGAATTAGGTGAAGTTTGAACTGCTTGCATAACATGCCGCAGTGATGCAATAATTGCTGTGTTTTACCCAGCAGTAACCCTGCCAGCCCCCCAAGTGGGTAAATCTACTAAACAATGTTTAAACTGGATGTAAATTGGACAGTTTGTAGAACATGTCATTGCGGTGCACTGATTGCTTAAAGGAGTGTTTAACCCTAAACCCTGACATGTATTTTGAAAATGCGTAAGGTAGAACTTTCCATGTGTGGGGAACCCTTGCGTTTCTGCCTGCAGAAACAATCATGCCATGAAAAGCTTAAGTAACTTTGGGGCCCAATGAAAAATAATGTAGGAAATATACATATCTTCTTTTTAAATTGAATAATAGTGTGAATAGAATGTCTATATATGGTAAACCACCCTTCATTAGGATCAAAAATTTGTCGCTGCTTTTTATGGGTCCCCTTCCACGAAGGGGACACATATTGTTTTTTTTCTGTCTAACGCGAGTTTGTTCCCACGTTTTAGTCATGAAGGAGTTGTCCGAATTTCTTCAAATTTTCACACATGATAGATGTGTATCTGAAGTTGTGCACTGTCAACTTTTTACCCCAATTCACCCATCAGTTCACCCACAGGCCCCCAAAATGTAAAATTTTTAAAACGGCAATATTTAACAAAGTAAGTTACCTAGAAGTTTTCTATTTTGATAGCTGGTACAGTGCAATGTATTGTAATGTATTTTGTGACTNGGTCACTGTAGGTCAAACTATTGGTTGTGGGGCTGCGGGGTTTAAACTATGCTGTTTACAATGAGATTGTAATTGACATCATGTAAAAATGATTTTTTATAATATATGTGGAAATCTTTACTTTTTGTTTTCCCATCAATTTTTAATTTACAGTTGCACTCTCTTGTACAGTAGCATGTAAGCTTATATTTGGTAGGTCAAAAAGCGCAATGTTGTTGTTGGATTTGTAGCTCATTGCTGAAACCATGTTGGAAAGGGTCGTTTAGAGCAGTGGTCGGCAAACTGTGGGCCGCCAAGTACTTTTTAGTGGGCCGCGCAAACCTTAGTTATGTGGGCCGCGTGGTGTATAGGAGCTGGATCCTGACGTGATTGCGAGGCCAAAGCACGGAGTCGTACTCCATGCACCATATTTAAATGGTAATTATTGGACATGACAAATAATTGTTTGAGGGATGCATTGTGATGAAACAAACAACAGTTATTTGACAAAACAAAATTAATTGTTATGTAACAAATGAATTGTGATAGAACAAAAAATGTCTGGAACTCATGAATAGCAAAGTAAAGTGTACTCGACATGAATTTAATTGGCCAATTTAAACAAACAAAAATTTGGTTTTATACACAGAAAAGATTGATTAATGCTAGGAGACATTTTCAATGCAATTTTATGAAACAAACTTGTCTGTGTGGGCCTCCAGTTAAGATTAAATAGGGAATTTGGGCCTTCGTAAAAAAAGTTTGCCGACCACTGGTTTAGAGTTTGTAGTTTACTGCAGCTCGGCATTGAAAATATGTGGGTATTGAAAATATATCCAATGTAATAAAGAAAATGGTATATGTGGAGAACATCATTTTGATGTGGCAGTGTATATGGAATGAAAATATGAAGAACGCCACCTCTCTAGTTAATACTGCTACCATTTACGAAATGCATGTGTGTGGGGTTTATGTGTAATATCAGCAACCATATCCCTTCCAGTGTAAACAAACAATAAGTTGGCCTTTTTAACTGCTCTTATATTTCTGTTCAATAGCTGCAAAAAAGGAAATGAGTTGTATGCAGCTAAAAAAGTTGACAAACACTTTTGTCGAAAGTTGAAAAAAGAAGTTAATGCAATCCTGGAATGCCGAAATCTTACTGACACCAGAAACATTTTGCAGTTTCACACTTATGAAGACCAGGTAAGCAGTTGATGGTCAGCACAGAAAAAAAATTGTGACAAATTGTGTGATTTTTGTTTTAGGGAGACCACGGTTATATCATCATAGAAATATGTGAGGCAACTGCTGAGCAGGTATGTTTGGACTTATTATGGGTCCCCTGGTCAAGAGGCGCAATATTTGTTGAATTTATAGCGCATTACTGAAACAGCGTTAGAGAGAGTCGTTAAGAGTTTGTTGCGGCTCAGCCCTGCAGGTCAAACTATTGGTTAGTGTGACTGTGGGGTTTAAATTATGCTTTTGACAGTGAGATTGTAATTGGCGTAATGTAAGAAATGATTTGGTTAGAATGTATGTGGAAATCTTTACTTTTTGTTTTTGTTTTCCTACCGATTTGTAAACTGATCACATCCTAAAATATCGCTACTATTCAGAAACTTCCTGTTATAAAATGCGGTGGGTTACTCTTGGTAATTAAATTTTCTTACACCCGTTTGTTTTTTTTTGTTATAATTCAGACCTATTTGTGGTAACTATGTTTTATATTCAGTATGTTCAGTCAATGCCCAATTACAAAGAGACAACGGGACCCATCAAACGGTTCTTCACCAACTTGGATGATCTGTGTAGAGCAAATGCAATGTTTGTTGAGGACAACAACTTTTGGGAGCACTTTGATACAAAACCACAACAAGTTCTGAGCCAAACTGTTAATGGAATTTTGGAACTGCAAAAAAATGACTTTGGTGAATTAGTTTTTCATTTGTGACATATTAATATGGGTCCCTTTTGTGGGTAGACATACATACTGTTTTCTTTTTTATTGTTGTCTTTTTACCCTCCTCTTATGTGGGTCAACTTATTAAATTAAATTTTTACTAACCCCCTGAAGTTTGTAAGTTGAAACATAACTTTTATCATGAAATTTTGAAGAAAAGGATAATCTAAAACTTTGCATGTGTGGAAACTCAGTAACTATCAGATGCAATGTAAAGTAACAATACCTGAATTTGCATCTATTGGCCTGGTCTAAGCCTAACTTTCCAGATATGGACATCACATTGTAAGGTTTGAAATTACTATACCTAAATGGAAGATTTTTTTCTGCTCACTAAATCTGGTGAACTAACTGCTTTTGGCCTAGCCTAAGTACAATTGTATTTGGATGCTATCTACTAGTGTTCACCAGTAAGTTACTTCTTTTTGTGAACGATTATGTAAACTAGTATGGTCTGACTTTATTGTGTTATGAGTTGTCAGAAACTGCTCATTCTGTGGGCCAGTATTTTATAAGGGATGTTGCTGTTAGATTACCACACGCAGAAGTTACATGAAAATAGCCAATGAAAAAAAATTGAATGGTAAATTGCCCATTGTTATGTACATGTGCATACCAAAGGCCTATTTCCAACCTTTTGTTTGGTTTATTCTTGACCAGAGTATAAAAAATAAATCATGGTTATGAGACTGAAATTTCGTCGGCCCAAAAAGGGATTGCACGCTACGAATCGGCCACAGCTCTATACACCAATGAATCCACTTATCAAGGGTCCCCTACCTGAAGGGGACACATATTGTGGTCACTCTGTTTGTTTTTGTTTTTTTGTTTTTTCTACCACATGAAATTGGATAAAACTTTCACAGCTGGTAGATATGGTCAAGGAGATTCGCCGTCTGGTTCAATTGACCCAACAGCCCCAGTGGTTACCCTGTTAACCCCCAATAGGGAGAAATATTCCCTGCAGCTTGTCCATGCACTTTAGGCATGAAAAGTTTGGGAAATTTGGATAAAACTTTAACATCATTGGTAGATATGGTCATGGCGGTGTATCACCAGTTTTGTTTGACCCCATAGTCCCAATACCATGTTAACCCCTTAAAATGTTTCTAATGGTTTAGCGCACCACAAACAAAGAGTTTCTTGGCATGTAGTACAAGTAAAGTTGTATCAATCTATTGAACTACTTGTTGGAGTTGGGTGAAACTTGGCAGATAGCAGTTGGAGCCGTGAGGGATGCTACTAGACTTCCAAAGCCCTGGTTGACATGTAACCATCTTAAAGCTTTCAATTTTTCAAACAATGTCCGGGCACCACAAACGGAAGGTTTCTGTGCAAGTAATGGTTCAAGTGAAGTTGTTCTAAATCGTGATAAACCACTTGCTGGAAAAGGAAAAATAAAACAGATGGTAGTTGGAGTTGGGGGAGCTTTTTTATTATTGCGCAAACACACACAAAAAAAAAAGCCGGACAATGATAAAGTATAGCACCTGTAAACAGCAACAGGTTAAGCTAAGGGCCGGCCCACTTTCCTTTATAAGTCAGGAGTTTCTTTGCTAATAATGCACTTGTATTTTTCGAGTTTTTACTGACTTAACATAAAAATAAGTTGTGTTGCTGCTTGGTCACCTACGGCCTTATTGGTTAACATGTAGCCGCCTGCAGTCATCAAGTTTTTCAACATCTAAATTGGATGGAATTTTTTACACTATATTTTGGGTCACTGTTGTTTGTTTTTTGATTCGCTTTATCGTATTTCCTTAGCCATTACTCCACTAGCCCCCTAAAAAGGGTAAGATTATGAAGCAATGTCCAAAATTTGTTGAATTTGCACATGCCATTTTGGTGTATTATTTTCTTTGTTTGACTCTATAGAACCAGCAGTTACCCACTGGCCCCCTAAAATGGGTCAAAATATTAAGCGATGTCTAAATTTATTGAAATTTACACAATATGTAGGACATGCCATTGTGGTGAACTAAATATTTTACAACTTTGCATGCATGGAGACCAATGCATTTCTGCCTGCAGAAACAATCATGTCATAAACAGCTGTAGTAACTATGGGACCCAAAGTAAAATGGCATAGTTGATACAATTTAATACATTTCAAAGTATTTTGTGACTTCACTTTGGATTCACCCATTTTTTTCCAAATATCCAGTTTTGTGGTTACATGAGTATGTTCCCATGTTTTGGTCAAGAAAGAATTGTTCAAATTTTTACACATAATGGATGTCTGTCTAAAGTTGTGCACTGACAACTTTTTACCCCAGTTCATCCACAGGCCACCAAAACATGAAATTTTTAAAACAGCAATATTTAACAAAGTAAGTCACCTAGAAGAGTTTGTTGTGCGGTTTTTGCAGCAGCTCGGCCAAAGGTCACTGCAGGTCAAACTATTCATTAGTGAGGCTGTGGGGTTTAGATCATGCTTTTGACATTGAGATTAAAATTAATTTGGTTAGATTATAAATGGGAATTTTTACTTTATGTTTAAATTTTTAATACTGATTTAAAACTGATTATGTCCATAAAACATCGCTACCATTCAAAAACTGCATGTGTGTGTACTATTTAAAAACTGCATGTGTGTATGTAAAAGTCCTTTGGTTGTTCAAAACTGTTTACATAAATTTAAGACATTTATTAAATAAACAATTTGTGTGTTGGGAAATCCTACTGGTAAGAATTACATCCTATATAGATTATAAACAGGTTCTTATACTGTCAGCTCATCGTGATATCAAGCCATCCAACTTGTTTATCAAACGCTCTCGCAATAAACAAACCATGGTAAAAATTGGTGATTTTGGTTTGACTCGAGATGTTTTCAAACAAAAAGACCCTACTATCTATTGTGGATCAAAATGCTTTATGTCTCCTGAGTGTTACAAGTTGTTTGGAAAAGAAGGAAAACTGTCTGAGAAGGTGGGTTTTGTTTAGTTTTAAAGTTTCGATATTCAGTTACACTGGATTGCAAACTGTTTTTTTTTCAGCACTTTCAATCAGACATATTTTCACTTGGTCTGGTGTTTTATTACACCCTAACTGCTGGCAAGCATCCTTTTGGTGACGTACCAATTGATCAGGAATACAGAATCCTTCACATGGACGAACCTTCCATGACGCAACCAAAATTTAATGCAATCTTTGAAAGTAATTATGGGTCCCCTTCCTGAAGGGGGGGGGGGGGGGTTTCACTCTGTT
>QXVZ01010132.1:0-11955 GCA_008931825.1 Phallusia fumigata | reverse complement strand
AAAATGCAACTTTGTACTATGGTATGGTTAGTCAACTGGTTTATTGGCATTTTTGACATTTCCTAGCGGTATGATGCATTTACACAAAACTGCGTGTACTTCACGCTTTTAGAAAGGTGAGACAGTCTTTGTCTACGAAATGGTTTCGAGCTTCACTAGTTAAAAGGCGGAATCATATTGCACAGGAAGTCGTAATTTGCTGTGATGGAACTACCAATGGGGTATTGTATACGGCACACATCAATGCAAATGCCCAACTCTTTAGCGGGGAACTTAACAGTCGTAAAAAGGTCTGTTACGCAATATTTTCCGGTGTTGCGTTTAAACAACTAACATGGGAACACTTTGCAAACGTTAGCCAGGATGTGATGCATCTACATTTTGTAAGGTAGACTCGCATACATGTTCAGAGACGGAAGGACTTGATACAGATGGTAGCAGGAATATGTCTGGAGTACATTTATCAGTTTGAAAAATGTATAGCATATGTGCTTAGTGTTTGTAGTTATATTTTAGCTGAAGAACGACCAAGTTTTACTTGCGTAAACTGCTTATATGCGTTCATTCTTTCACAGGTTAGTATACGTTTTCTAACGGTTCAAGTACAGCGTCGTTCGTAAGTAATTTAAAGATGACTTCTTATGAAACATAGAAGCGTGCAGCAACAGAAACGATTAACTCAAATCAGTTTGCGGTCAAAATTTATATCAAATTACATTTAACATCAAAGCCCCTAATCCGCTGTCGCCTACGGCTGTGGCCGATTATCTGCAGTTGCGGAGAGCATATCACGTGTTCTAGTCGTCATGACAGCCAACCGAACATCGGGCAGTTTTGTGCGAAACTTACGGAGCCGACTGAAGGCCCACAAGTTTTCCCTGCTTCTTGCAAGTGCGATCTTGTTGGCAATTCTTTTGCGGGAAAAACTGCAGGATTCGGATGGTTTGAAGCGAAAACGCTCTAACGGGTTTTCGAGCGCTGTTGAAAGAAAGGCCAGTTGTGAAGATTTGCCGCATCCACGTAATGGAAGGTTGTCCCTCTGTACTGATGGAGGAAGCTACGGTTCGATTTGTGTGTTTGAGTGCAATGAGGGATTCTCGATACGTGGATCTGCTTGCAGGTTTGGCTTTTCACAAATTAAACTACACTTGACCTAGCAATGACAGGCGCTCGCCTATGTACAGCCTAAATATACTTTTTAACGTGTGTTTGCCAGATAGCATTTTCTTAAGGTTAACAGTTTTAGTAAATTTTGTCATCCAGCATTTTACGTTTATGGATTGGTTGTCATTGCCATATTCAACAACACCTCATGCTTAACTAAAAACTTACTCAGTTGAACATTATCAACTTAAGTCATTTATTGTTAAACAGACGATGCCAGTCAACAGGAAAATGGTCGGGTTACCCCACAGCTTGTGCGGCAAACAACGCATGTCTTATGCAGCCGAAAACCAGACAAGTGAAAAAGATTGGAGTCAAACGAGAATCCATGTTCAAACCTGCTTGTTGCCCTCCAGGCTTCGACGGGGTAAGTTATACAATATTTGCTATTGCTGAAGCAACGACTGGTTTGTATGTAGGAATCTGATTTAGACGAACAAGGCTTGCGTGGTGATATATATACGATTTCACCGAGATTCCCGTTCAGTCGATAGAAATAAAAAACATTCGCTATCGTTGTGTGCATCAAATCCCATTTTCGGCGTCATGTTTTTATTGTTAAGTGCTAATTTCTAAACCAATGACGTCACAGGTACTCGCCTCGTTAATAAGCGAGTCGCAAGGCCGAGTACTTTGCTATTCGGAAACTAACTACGGGTTCTAAAGATTCTACTAAAGATTTTAAAAGATTCTTTATCTCTGCCGACTAGTGCACCAATGGAGAGAATTCGAAAGTGTTGTACTATATTTCCACTTTTATTTCCAGCGCCGGTTCGATCCGGGTCGACGCGAATGTTGCCACGCCGGTCGTCTCCACTGGAAGACGCCCCTGAGCACATCGGCATCACGTGATTGCGATTGTTGCGCGAATCACGTGACGCAATGTTGGACTTGTTGTGACGAACCACTCCGAATCAACGAGGGTGGACGAAAGAAGTCGAATGCGGACAATTTTACCGCTGGACCCGAGTTGGGTAAAATGTTTACTGGCTTGTGAATATGTGCCTTGTTAATTGGGAAAAACTGACAATATATGAGCTTAAAAATTGGAATGACTAAGGAACAATTGTGTGTGTTGTAAACTGGCGCCTAAATGATTAAGGCTGAAAACGTGTTCATTACAAGGAATTTAAGATGCTCGATCGACAGGGATAACTTAAAGAACAATATAAACGTTTCTTTTGTATCCAATAGAACTTGCACAAGACGACTACTCCGATGGGTTTACAGTCGATTTTAAGGCAAGTTCGCTGGCTTCCAGAGTTTTAGTAAAGGGAATTTCTATTCACAATTGCAGTAATAAACTTTTTAACCAGTTGATTTCAGCTGAGTGTGTTATTTACTTACTGACTTTATTTTTAAGCTTGCAGTCAAACATTAAAACTGTTTTCGTTTTTTTTAGATTGTAGGAGGAACCCAGGCATCTGAGACGTTACGGAAAACGAACGCCTACATCACTTACGAAAACAGTGTTTGGGTAAAAAAGCCTATCGATGGGTTTCCCCCGGTTTGTGGGGGTGTGCTTATACACAGAAGATGGGTTCTTACTGCAAGACACTGCATAATGGATGTACGGTGATTGAAATCAGTTTAAAATTCAACAGTTTGTATGTTTTATTACCTTCAAAGACATAACAGTGCGTTATTGGGCGTTCAAAACGAAAAGATTGGTTTTGCCAACGCAATGACTTTGTAACTGCCTGGGATTTGGTTTTACGTTATTCGGCAAAAAGTGTTAAACTGTTGCAGAGTCTATGCAAGGAAGTCTTCGTGTCTGGTGACTTCCTACGTGTGGTACTTGGCAAGAAATACAACAATTACACAATGAAGAATGATGGACAGATGAGAAAAGTGGATGTTGTAGTTTGTCATCCACATTACTGTAATAACAGGTTTGTTGAAAAAACTATCAATCGAATGCTACTTTTGTTGGCACTTTATTTGAGGGCCAAATCCAAGATGTTTGGCTAAAGAACGGTTTTGAGTTAACCTGTCAGTTTTTGGAATTTCGAGGCAAATCACAACACAGAACGTTGCCAAATTTATGCCTTGCTTCTTTGTGTTTTGTCTCAATTTGGCTTTCCATTTTTTGGTTTAGATACTTATGCGCTTCCCCTTGAGTTTATATTACTTGGAAGAAAACGACACATATAAGCACTAAATCAATCACCAGGCCGGAAATAGTTGAGCAACGTTAAAACGTTATGAGGCGCAGGAAAGTGAAGGGCAGAATTGGCAGGTCGAGGTTGAACGCGACGCAGCTACTCCATAAATATTAAGCGTTATGCGATGGGGCTCACAAGAGAGTGTTTTTGGGGTGGAGTAAAAAAACACGACTGGGGGAAGTTGATGGAACCAGCCGAGGAGGGCTTAGAAGCTAACCACCGGTGACAGGAAAAGAAGAGGGTGGGGTTCGACAGGAAAACAAACCACCGAAAGAAATCACCAATCAACTCAACCTCGTTGTATTTTGTTATCACAAGCAAAGTATCTTAACCTGTCAACAGGAAGAAACCCGACCTGAACGACATCGCCCTGCTTAGGCTAGCGCGTGACGTCGACACCGATGACGACAACGTCGCCATAGCGACCCTACCTCGGCAGGGAGAGGAGGCAAACAACTGGCGAAGCTGCAAACTTATCGGGTGGGGAATCACACAAAAGATCGGGGTATTCCCCTATCCCGATTATCAGCTTTGGTTACAGGTTAGTTTTTGTAATGGAGCCAAAACTTAGACAAAGCTTTAAAAGCAAGAGACATTATCAAGCGCATTAGGGCTGTACAAAATACCTAGATTTAAGTTTGCCATGAAGAAAGGCGCGGACATTAAAATTACCAAACTGGACTTATTATCACTGATAGTGGTGTAACATTAAGCATTACGTTTTAAGCACAGTCATAAACAGAAAACTTAATGGAATCATAAAAAAGCTGCTCTACCTATGTGTACGACGTTCATGTGCACTAGAATATATTTTTTCATGAATTTCAACAAACATACACTGGTTGGTTGCAACTGAAACAACAGTTCAACAAAAGCCTAACGCGCTGTTTTCACCACATTACATCTCACAGACGTATCGCAACGCCACCCCACCGGTTCTACAGGAAGTCAGTGTTCCAATCGTCGCTAACCGGCGCTGCAGAGGCCGCATCCGTCCCTGTCACCTTTGCGCCGGCTCTCTACACAGGGACGGATGCAATTCGGACAGCGGTGGACCGTTGTTTTGCCAGACCAAAGACGAACGCGGATTTACAAAGTCCAGGGAGCTCGTCGTACACGGCGTGTTCAGTTCTGGAACTTGTGGAACGAACAGCAACGTCCCTTCCGTCTACGCGCGAGTCTCGTATTACCGCGACTGGATTGATGACGTCATAGAGGGATACACGTGACCTGTGTTTGTTGGGGGGGGGAGAGGTGTGACGTTGCTTGATGTACTTATTTTTGTGTGGACTGCGCGGTAAGGTGTTTTGGTATGTTTTGATTGCATGGAAAAAATGCGTTTGAAGGTATAATGTTGTAAATAAAAATGTATTTTATTTATGTTGTGTACTTTCATTGAGATCGCAAATAAATTAGTTGGGCTGGCACAAGTTAAAATGTTTGTTTAATTAATTATTCTTTGTGATACAGTCTATGGCGTGTCATTAGCGTTGTATGCCGTCACGTGACAAAGTCACTATTCATGCGTCACGGGACCGTCGCTATGGTTTGTTGGAAACGGTCAAAGGTCAAAACTTTCTGACACATCTGATATTATGAGAAAGAGATCTTCGTGGCTTGTACAAAGAAGTCCATGTGATCCTGGCTACAACGTAGTTAAGTTAGAGGATACCGATTTAATTGTTTCAGCGTCCTTTGTTACATAATTAAATCACCCATTGATCTGCGTCAATTAACGTCGCCACCGTTTTTCAAATGCTGAGTTTATTTGATACCTACCTTATTCTATCCTAGCGCTGGACACGGCCTAATCAGGTTAAAAATAACAGAATTTTAAGTTACTCTGGTTTATAGAGAGTGACTGTGGTTGTTCAACGTCTCCGTATTTAAGATTATATGTACCTTACTACGTCAAGATTACATCACCCTAACTAAGTCACAAGTTAATTCAAAAACATAACTTACGGCATGTCCTAGTAAAACGTGCACAACAGTAGGTTTGTAACACTAGATCAAAATGATAACTACGTTTTTGGCAACAAAATGGTGTCAGTGATATTTTGAGATGGCTGAAATGGTAGAAGTCCATACACTGCGTTGCGCTTGTGAGGCCTCGCAAATAATCCTAAAGATTAGGAGAAATACATGCATGAAAATTCTTCCACACAACCTGAATTTGTTTTGTGGCAAGCAGAGTTGTGAACTTTTGACGCTGCCGACATTTTTACATTCGTAACCACGAAGGTTTCTGAGGCCAGCTTTAGTGACAGACGAATGGCGGCAAACAAACAACAACAGAAGAAGAGGTAAGTGAAAAATGATACGCGTCTTTTACACACATCAATTTAAGCGTGGCGCAGCGCTGAGTCATATGAGCATCTTGAATATGGAAGGTCTCCGTTAAACAGTAAGGACGAATCAAATTGCAGTGCAACGAAAAGTCAGGCAAAGACTATACACGCGGTACGTCTTGTTGGTGGTAGTGTACACATTTTCGAGCTAAAATTCTTTCCTTGTCCAACAGGCGGTTGGAACCGAGTGAAAAAAGATCGAAAATAGTTGGGTTTGTAGTCAATTGGTTGAAGTAAGATCTACAAAGTCACTGAACTTAAATCCAGCCACAACCTTAAAAAACGTAAGGGATAGCAAGCATCAGATAACATTGTATTAACAATAACACAGGGCGGACTCCATTTGTCCTATGTTGTTCTTTGTTGTGCCTTTATTGTGCGACCGTTTTATTCTGCTCATACCACGGGCAAACGTTCAGGTAATGATGCGTAAAAGGCGAAACAAACAGGCAGATAAGTAAGCCAAGGCCTCCTTGCCTTTAGATTTACTCAAATTCGTCACGAATAGCGTAAATGAATGAATAGCATTTAGCAAGGTCAGTTTGTGGGCGCCATGCAGATTCAATATTGTTTGTTGGTTTAATTTTTATCCTCGGGCGGGGAAACAACGCCCGAATGCGTTATGTTCGTAGTGAGTCCACTGTCGAGCTACCTGTCTCATTTCAGGTCTAATAAATCTTTTTTTTATTTGATTTTTGCGATTTTTTGAAATTGGTGACTGCAATTTGAGTCAGGGTCAACCCATTCACTGGGTTGGAGCAATGCCGTTAAGCTTCGTGCTTAGGGAAATTAGATTATGAAATCATAACCCAAATTGCTTTTTACTGGTTGATAGACTGCAAGTTAGTGTCAAAGACCAGCTAAGTTTATCATTATCATTTTTAGTGTTGGAGCGTCGCTTTGTAAGGTGTGTAAGGTTCGAAGTTGAGTTTAGTAGTGTAGACAAAAATGAAATGCACGAGTTGTGGGAATGACGTTACCTCACTGGAGGATGGAGAAGAGGACAAGGAAGATTATGGAGGTTGCGGATTGGAGAAGGAGTTTGCAGTGGAAACTTCCTGTCACGGAATTTGGTTTTGGCACAAAAGCAGAAATATTGTGCAACGGATATTTTGGATATTGTTGGTTATTGGTAAGAGTTTTGTTGTGCAAAGCTTACATAGCAACCTGGTCTACTGGAAAACAAATCAATTTGTGACCAAATTTGGCAAAAATAATAAATTGGAAACAAAATTTCCTGCTTAAAAAACAAGTATTTTCTCTGTACAATCCTAATGCACAATTGGTTCCGATATGTAATAAGAAAGTAGGTATACGTTTTGGGCGTGTTTTTTTAAACGCCAACCCACTTGACTGGGGGCTTTTGCAAACTCTTTGTTGCAAATTCTATGGCAACTAACGTTAAAAAATCACATGTAAACAACTTTACACACATGTCAATTTGCAGGCATGACATGCGGAGTAGTCCAACAGATAACCTCAAGAATTGTCAACTACTACGAATACAAAACCTCCACCAGCGTCTCCCGCGAGTTCATTGCGAGCATTGAATTTCCAGCTGTAACCATCTGCAACTTTAACAGGTGAGGAGATACCGGGTCTATGAAAGAGTGGACAGCAGGTACGTTGTTTCGGACCCTGAAAGCGCAGGGGACAATGATCGAAGGGAGTTTGAAAGAAGTGTTCCTGCATATAGGCCTGAATAGAGTTAGCCTTAGTTGTTTTAGTATTTTGTCCCCAATTGGGTTTGAATCGCCTTAAAGGTTTTCTTGAAAGCCCCGGAGAAGAGTCATATATGTGTCAAACTAACCACAACTTCATATGTGGAGAATAATATTAATAGATGCATGCCAAGGCATTTAAGAACATTTGTACAATAAAACCTCTGTGTGTCAAATTTGGTTTCCTACCCCTAACTAAACTCAAGCCTTAACGAACTCCTAATCCCTCAAATAAAGAATAATTTAATGTTAAATAGTCTGCAAAGGTTAAACACCCAGTTGGTCGTGTGCTCCCATTGTGGCACATGACATTACGTACATCAGACGGAAAGATTGATGACTAAGTGACCATTACGCGTGTAACCAAGCGAAACCAAGCAAAGCCTCTTGTCCAGGTCACATCAACCACGAATCCAACTACTAGCAGCAAAGACTGTTGTTAAAAAATGTCAAAAGTGTTAAAAACCATACCACCCAGTGCAAAAGCACACTTCATGACGGTATTTAAACACAGGCTCTTCGACCCGGCCTCCTCAACAGAGAAAGCAGCAATGCAAGTTTTAAACAAGATTTCAACACCAAGCGATTTGGGTTACGCGAGGGCAATCAACTTCCCAATCAACGAAAGTCTGCTAGATATCTATCACAACATGAGCAACTTCTCAGTGAGCGGATATTATGATGAAAAAGGATACAAGTTCAACAATGGCCATCAACTGCTGCTTTGCGTGTGAGTACGGTTGTGTTGAGTTGAGTTTATTTCGCTTGGTGAAAGAATACATAGCGACACAATTTCACTAAATCAACCACCAGGCTGGAAATAGCTGCGCAATGTTAAAACATTATAAGTGGTAAGGCCACAATTGGTGGATCAAGGTCGAACGCGCTGCAGCTACACCCTAATCATTAAGCATCATGTGACGGGGCTCACAAGAGAGTGAGTTTGGCACAGAATGGGGAAACATATTTGAGACCGGATTGGAAAAAAAGCATTTATTTGTTAAAGATTCTATAGTCATATAACTTAACTTCGCCAAATTTAATTCCTAATACAGCGTATCACGCAGGTTTGCTTCAGAATTATGCACGGTTGCCAATTTCACACCGATCGTTACAAGCCAAGGGAAGTGCTACACGTTCAACGCCAACCAATCAATGCAACACAACCAGACTGTTGGGGGACTTGGCAATGGATTGAATATAAACATCAACGTCCAGCACTGGGAATACACAGAGGAACCGAACTATGGAAGGCAAGAAGCTGGGATCCTGTTCCAAGTACGTTGTCGTTTATTTCTTTCTGTGAGTTTTGTAATTGACGTAAAAACGAATGTCAATTATGCAACATTGTGACGTCAATGTGGAAGGACTTATTATCTTCATCATTGCGTAGTTGTTACATCAAATACAAGAAATCAAATAATATCACGTCATAGCTTTTCTTTGAGGTGGGCTTTTACGACATTTCTAGTTATTTGACATTATAAATTGGCTTAGGTTTGTGACCCATTAAATGTGAAGTTGACAAGAACGACCTTAACCAATAAGACCATCAGGCATTCCTACAACTTTCCATCCCTTATATAACTTAGTGAAAGCCATCAACTTTTCATCGTGTGCAGGTCCATCGTAAGGACGAGACCCCCAACCTCAACCGGTTCGGTATCGGAGTTCCAGTTGGTCGGAAGGGATACGGGATCCTTTCCCAAGTTGATTCGGAAGTTATGTACAAGCCTTGGGGGAAGTGCGACCCGGAAAATGAGAAGGAGCTTCGGTTTTTCAACAAGTACACACTCGATTCGTGTCTGCTCGGTAGGTAACCACTGGAACTGGTATTGTAATGACAAGACCCAGATTAGGACTCAAGAGTTTTACCTTCAGAGTCTAGACTACTGCTCTCTGAAAGTAACCACAATAAACTGAAACAGATTGATCAATGCATACTTGGGGTTATATTTGCAAATGCATGCGCACAGGCTGCAAAAGAGAAGCTAGCGACGGTAAAACATACGGGTTTACATATCTACCTACTATGCTACAAAAATCCTCGTTTTACGAACCATTACTTCGCCTGAAACAACAAATGCACTTAAATGCTGAATTATATCCGGTTTATGTGGTAGTTAATTTATTTTAATTTAAACGTAAACTCTACTATTTCAGAATGCTACACGGACCAGGTTATTGAAGATTGTGGTTGCCGACATTTTGACCAACATTGGGCTGATGGATTTGCCCCCGAATGCACGATACACCAAATGCTCAACTGTAGTTCACCGTTACTTGCCACAATACAAAGCAGCGTGAGTTAAAGATTAAACTTCTTTCTACGTCGAAAGTTATTTTTTAATGGAATAGTACTTTCACAAAGCAGATTTTGTTGCTTTTGGGAATTTGTCTTGTTGAAGATCATGTCTTATTTCTAAAACCCTAAACTTTAGATTAATTAATGTAAAACCTAATTTAAACGACTGTTCTATCAGTTTTAGTTTCGATTAACACTAATCACACATTTTACACACAAAAAGTCGTAATATGTAACGTTATTTATAGCAACCCCAGTAAACCTCAGGTTAAATTCATTGTTTGTGTTGTGCTAAGTATAGATTTCTTTTTAGTTTTCACCCGACTACTGCAACTGCACCGTTCCATGTTCCTTCACCGACTATCCAGTTAGGATGTCATACTCCTATCTGCCCATACGTGAAACCAGCTTGTTTTATCAGGTAAACTTTTCACCTAAATAATTTAGCTGATTCTGATCAGTGTTAGACGCCAAAACTTTAATGTAGGGCGATTATTATCCGCAAAATAAGCTTAGTTGAATCTTTGATTCCACGTCTCCACAGTATTAAAAAAATACAAGCGTTTAGAATGATGAGAAACAAAAGCATGTGAACAAATGGTTTGTTCTGAGTATAGATTTACCTCATACAAACTTCAAACCTTTGTCATAGTGATACCGGGTACACAGAACGACATTTCATGGTTGTAATTTCACTACTGAACTTTTGTTAAAACACTTCAGCGACAACTTGTTTACAGACCGCATTCGCTTTGGATGCATCGTACATTGGTGAAAATGTCCTTGGACTTGAAGTTACGTTTCAAGACATCGGATACACAAAGGAAGTTCAGTCAAAACAAGTGGACGAGAGTGGACTGCTCAGTGATGTGGGTAAGAAGACGTTTTCATTCTCGCCGTAATCACCATCTGGTTTTAGTGATGTTGTTGTAAATGTCGGGTGGAGCAATAGGTTGGTTTATTGACATTTTATCCTGCATAGTCCCTGTGGGTTAATTGTGGATGTTTTGGTTAATCAGCGGGAAGGGGCAAGGGTGTAAGTTTTAGGCGTCGAAGACTCCTTATAACTTGCCTCTGTACTTTATAAGTTCGTGGCTTTGCCCACAAAAGCTGTAAAAAGTGTGCTAGTTTGACAGCATAGTGCCGATATTTAATGCTGTTTCGGCCCAATTTCGCTGCAAAATTCTTTTCTGACTGTATCCGCCAATGCATGAAGCGTTATAGGAACAAAATAGAAACCGTCTATACGGAAAAAAACACAAAGCGAGTTTAATTTGCAGGTGGACAGCTCGGTCTATGGATTGGAATGAGTTTCATCACTATTTGTGAATTCATTCAGTATTTTGTCATGAGAATCGTGTTCTGCTTCAAGAAACCGAAACCAAGACGTAAAGTGAGAAAAAAGAAAAACATGGAGAGCAACGGGCATCAGCAAATCACCAGGGATGCATGGGAGGGCAAAACCAACAATGG
The DNA here is from genome assembly GCA_008931825.1 of Phallusia fumigata. Taxonomy (NCBI): domain Eukaryota; kingdom Metazoa; phylum Chordata; class Ascidiacea; order Phlebobranchia; family Ascidiidae; genus Phallusia; species Phallusia fumigata. The sequence goes on along the minus strand of QXVZ01010132.1, from coordinate 776 downwards.
ATATAAATACTGACGTCAGATTCGTCCCAATGTATATTTTTTAGCTGCAAATTCATGACAAGATTGAAGTTACTCGAAACCAAAAACATGTAATGTTAAAGTTACTGTTCAAGATTGTTTATATTCCATAGTTGCTGTATAAATTGTAAAGAAGGAAACAAATTCGGCCGCAAACCTTTTACTTGATATACGACTGTAACGTTCTGTTTTTAAAAGTGTATGATTTGTATAGTTAGGGTTTTACTGGGTGTTGAAATGTGTAACATTCTCACGCCCTGTGTTTTAACATAAGAACCTCAGAGATTCTATTGCTTCCTTTTTTGAAGTTCAGGCACTTGGACAAAAGCGCTTAGCCACAGGTGCCATAATATTTACAGCCGTATACAAGTGGAATGTGATATAATGTCGTTAAACGATGTCAAAATGTCGGTTTTCATTTCAGGCGGTGTTTAGTGCGTGAATTATTAATGAGGAATCAATTCTGTTTGTCCAAACGTTTTTATCTTGAAATTTTGATTACTGGTTTTCCATCTATTTCGGGTTTCTAAAATAAATAAATGAAACAAATATGTACATGTGTTTTTATGACACGTACAACGAGGTAGAACACTACATAAGTATTCTGTCCTCTTTTCATTTCTTCCCAGTTCCGGTAGAGTATAACTAGATTGCTTCGTGGTGCAATTTAACTTTAGCGTTGTAGAAAATCAAGTTTATAATTTAGCTTGCTGATTCAACTCCTTTTTAGGTAAAAACTGGTCATAAAAACTGATCGT